>JAUTXX010307045.1:0-13824 GCA_032273605.1 Panulirus laevicauda | reverse complement strand
CTACCATCACATCACTCCATCACCATACCACACTACTTCAAGACAAGACCACCTCTCACCACACCACACCACACTACTACTACCACACTTCACACCACAGTCACCTCACCGTCACCATCTCGCCACATTTCACCACAGTGCACGCTGCTCGTCCATCTCTGAGCCAGTTACCAGCATGGGTCTTAGGCACCATTAGAATGAGTTTCTTGATATATTTACCACTAGAGAATGAGAAGGTAGCCGTCAACTAGTGCCTAGATGGTTCTATCATTGATATATATTATTATTTTACTCTACTTTACACACGATGATTCAGTTATCTTTATTTGTGAACTCGTCTGATGACTAATTATTGTTATTATCCTTTGCTACTGTTCAGTCAAGTTAGTTTAGCTTAGATATTTTTATTTCGGTACTTGAAGCGAAGCTTTATAGCTTTAGTGAATTAATTTTGCTATGCTTGTAAAGAGTTATAATGTATCAAGACTTGTTAGCTGATGCGATGTTAGATGCAGAGAGGCACATGAGCCAGACTCTGGCCATGAGAGATGCAGAGCCAAGTGTGGAGTGGGTGACGTGCATCACTCGGCCCCTGTTGATCAGGTGCTGCAGCTCGTGGCAATACTGCCACTGGCTCGTGAGCACCTTCACTCTGGGTCTGTAGCCCCCACCACCCTGCAGTCTGTGTCCTGACACCCTCCTCCCCTCACCACACCCTCCCCTCATCATACCCTCCCTCCACCACGTACTCCCCTCCCTCACCCCCGAATGATTTAACCACCCCCGTCCCCATCACTGTCCATTCGCAGCATTCTTACATTTCCCCATTCATTACCCCATACAAACTGTTCCCTAAATGCCAGTTCACGTTTCCCTCACATATCATTATTATTAGTCCTTCAGAGCCTGACCATAGCGACCCATCATGGTGTCTCACCAGTTCACTATACACTTCATATCCAGTGATTATTGGTCTTCCTCCATGACCTTCCTCCGTTGGCCCTTCACTACCGCATTACACCGACCCTTCAACAGCCTTTCTAACGACCTGCTCATTGACACCACGATGCCCCTTCAGTGTCACCTCACGTGGCCTCTCCAGTGTCCTTCGCCGGCCAGTGACGCATCGCTTCCCCCCATGTTTCCTCGTCACACCAGTATCGACCCCTCCCCCACCACCATCACTGTCATCACCATCACCACTGTCGTCACCATCACCCTTGCATCACCACCTCGATAATCCCCTCTCCACTTTCAGAGAGTAGGGATCCCCTACTTGTAAGATAAATGAGTCATGAATCAATAAGGATATGAATCCTCCAATATTGTGATCCTTCAGGTATCCATCCACGTAGTATGAATACATCATCTTTATCATAGATAGTATATTGCATATCCGTATAGATCTATCATGCCTGGATATTAAACATGTATACGTATGTATAGATACCTTGCCTGAATTCTTTGTCACGTTCTTACCCTCCTGTCTCCTGTAGAAACTCTCTCAACAGATCTTGTGTGAGGGTTGGCAGCTGCAGGCTCGGCTGATTCACCGTGAGCCTCTTTCCTTCCACGACCAATGTTTAGCACTCTTTCCCTCATTGTTTTTTTTTCTCCTCAACTTCTACAGCCTGTCTTCCTGTAGTAAGAGGTAGGTTTATCATCACTATGGACAACACACGACATTCATTTTCCAAAAGGCCCGATCTTAAAATGGCAGCAAATGCTCGGGATCTGTGGCTATTGTTATTAGCAAAACAAACATTTTACTCCACTTTATCCTTTCTTCATCACTATGTTCTACTGATTTATGTGTTATATACACTTTTATAGACATACAGATATTTATTACAACAAATGTGTCCTGTGTATTGATATGTTATTATTTCGTATAGAATTTTGTTTATTATGAGCGAAATAGTTATTATTTGACTGTGTATAACATGTGTTCTGTATTTTATTTTACTATTTGTCGTTTGTTGATAAAACTTGTATCCCAGAGTCGGTCGTATTGTACAACACCTTATATACTAATTGTACATTTGTTCATAACATTCCTTTCTTCATGAGTTGCTTGTTACGTTCACAATTGTTCTTTCACAACAGAACTCCCCAACCGATTGTTGTTCTCCCCAGCCGATTGTTCTTCTCTCCTTACACACTGCATTAGAGTTAGATAATATCACGTTGGCGAGAGCACTTACTTATCTGGCCAGTTTCCTCAACTTCCACCATGTGTTACCCAAGAATTGCCTTGTTTCTCATCCTCAACTTCACCATTACTTTGGCTCTGTGTTGCCTCCCGCTGTAATATCATACGTCATCACCCTTATTTATTGGCTTATGTTCTTGTGTCTTGTACGGATAACTTGTCGTGGGATTCTGCAGTTACGTGTTAGTCTTCTCTGCTTCCCACATCTTGAATTTTACCTCCACGGCTGTACCTACCTACTGCCAGTCCACTGACTCTCCTGCTGGCAGAAACTCTGCTGGGTGTCACCCTACACCCTCACTTACCATGGTGTTTACACTCGCCACACACTTAAGACTCTCCTAATAAACAGTCATTTCCTCTCCTCTGTTTGTGTCGCCAACTCCTTCCTTCACACAATATTTGACCTGTTTGTGTCGCCAACTCCTTCCTTCACACAATATTTGACCTGTTTTCAGTAAACACCTCCAGCCAAGGAGACCTGCATAAATTTTCGTTCCTGTGACGTGAACCACTTGCCTCTCAGCATGACAACACTGTCGTGAAACACCATATAATTATACAGGAAGACATGGGTAAAGATGTTTAAGCTTGAAAATCATTTATTTGTAAGTCATATTAAACCTCTAATGACTTCTTACAATAAAGACAGGAATGTATCCAACTCTTATTAATACATTATTGTATTCATTATACAACTGTTCTTCCTGTATGATTTTAGCTGTTCTTGATCATTTATCAAGTTAATGTATTGCTGATAAAAATTGCTTGCTCGAGTATTTTCTCGTCGACGTAAAATTAATATTTTTAACAAGTTTCACATCGACTTGGAGAAAGTTCCGAGGTTCTCTTGTGTTTGTATTTTAATAAAAGAGCGGCAGGTGTTTAAAAGATGGCAGGCTATTGTTTTACGTCACCAGGGTCGGCCTCTCCGGCTTACTTATTATTCTCTCGCTATAACAAAAGACTCTCTCTCTCTCTCTCTCTCTCTCTCTCTCTCTCTCTCTCTCTCTCTCTCTCTCTCTCTCTCTCTCATGTGCACAAACCCCAGACGTTCTCATCCACTCCACACAACACCCCCGCCTCCCTCCACACTCCTACCCCAGACATTGGTCGATGCTCATCCTCAATTAGCCCATTTTTCCCATTAACTCATATTTCCCCATTATCTCTACCAGACCCACCTAACGTCCATTAATTAAGGAAATTGTACTCGTAAAGTAACCTCTAATGGCCGGTTAGTTGTTCCGAGACTCATTGCATGTTCGTAGTAGCCAATTACCTGAGCCCGTTTTATATACTGTGAACTGGTTTGTAGTACGTAACCCTTTGTAAACACAACCTCCCCCCCCCCTTCCCCTCCTTGATACATGAGGGATAGAGGAACAGATGTCAGGTACTGCCATTATCACCATTTACCTAACCCCTCTATCCAGTATCATAAACATTGGTTTTCTAGTCTTCATCCTCATAAGTAAAGTACATTATCCCATTTGTTAAATCTATGAAGCAAACCAGTTTCCATCATTTACTTAACCTCGTTAATTATTGTATTTCCTAGCATCTTCCCACCCAATTTCCTAAACAAATCCAATTAGAACTGTATCCAGGGATTTCATTTTTCTCTTCCTAGCCATAATCATTTTCATGAATTACTTTTATTTCTGAAGCCATCACTTAATTTTCTGACCACATCTTTCTGGCCTGATACACAAGCAGTACACTGAGTTGATCACATCTGTGATAAATTATCTGGTAGGAAACCCTTTAACTCCTCCCCAGAGAGAGTTGTGACGGCTGTTTATGTATGGTGTAATTCCACACGCTTGTCTGCGTCGTAGACCGTCCCTCTTCACCACCAACCTGACGGACTTATAACTTGTCATCACACAAGGTGGATACTCTGGCTGGCTCCCCAGGTGTCCTTCAGTACAGTTCAAGACGTGTGGTGTCTTCCGCTCTGCACGTCTGAAACCCTTCTTGGATGTCACAGTTTCATCTTCCTCTCGTACCCCTAGTCCTCCCCAGGGTTATCCTCCTCTACGACACTCCACATCTAAAGGTTTTCCCGCCATCTTGGTTGATATACACTTGCTCAGCCATCCGTAACGATCATGCATAACTCTGGTAAGAATCTTTAGTGTAGTCATGACTCATGGATACCCCACATTGACACCTACATCCTTAGCTCATCCTCCGTGACACCTATCCTTCGCCACGCCTATCCTACGATCGATCTGGTGGTGCCCTTCCAAAGTCCCTACAGCGTATGCAGGATACTGCCCGCCCCCCGCTAGTCTTGTGAGAGTGTTGGGTGTGATTGTTGGTGGCTGACTGACACATGTTCCCCGGCCTGACCTGCAGAAGATGCACGTCTACAAGAAGACCCTGCAGGCGCTCATCTACCCGATCTCCTCCACCACGCCCCACACCTTCCTCATGTGGACGGCCACCTCACCCACCTACTGCTACGAGTGCGAGGGCTTGTTGTGGGGTATCGCCCGTCAGGGGGTCCGCTGCGTCGAGTGCGGAGTCAAGTGCCACGAGAAGTGTAAAGATCTCCTCAACGCTGACTGTCTGCAAAGTAAGTATGCCTCCTTCTTTTCCTTTCTCTACCTTACCTACTAACCTACAGTGTCGTAACTCTCCTCCCCGTTGTCTCCAGGGATAATCCATCGGCAGCAGTAGTAGCCTTAGACAGCCGCGTGCTGTCTCTGGCTACGAGCAAACCACCAATGGTCATGTATCTTGTGAACCCATGAAATGTGCTTCCTTTATGCAGCCTGACGTGCCAGGTAGGGTCACGCTGGGTGTTGATCTCATCATAGGTTTGCAAGGTGTGTGTGCAAGACCTGGGGCAGACATGCTTACCGGCACCAAGCCCAGCACATCGTTGACTACCTCAACATTAACTTCAGTATGTTAACCTAAGTCTTCCATGAATTTAACCAGACTTAACATCGTTTCCCTCTCTACCCAAGATCTATAAACCATTGAATAATTTCTCTCCATGTAAATTTTATAGTCAGTTAACGTGTGTTCCTCCCGTAAATTCCTTCCCTTTTTATTTCCCCTGATCTCTCATCTCTCACTTCCCTTCTTATCGCCCCTCCCCTCCCTTCCCCCTTATAGACCTAACAAAAGTCCCCCCTACCCCCCGGCAAAGTTGTATAATGTGCTAAGTTTGCGGGCGCGACCTCTCAAAGAAGTTTTCTTGGCCAAGTTTGCAGGGCAAGTGTCTCTCTAATTGCAGTGTTATCCCCAAGTTGGTCTCTGCCAGACCTGTCGCGACGCTTTGCATGTTATCAAGTTGGTCTTCCTCAGGATTGTCGGGGAGTCGAGTCCCTGAGCCCAGTGTATCTTACCTCCAGCAAGATCATCAACTCTCATAGTCCCTTTGACAGTCGAAAACATTTTAAACCGGCCCCATTGTCTTGGAATTTACCTTAAAACCTGGTTCTGTACTTTGATATTCTTCTTGAAGCACTTCCAAGTAGCCTAAACAAGTATCCTAAGATAAATGGTGCTGGGAGGTCTCGTAAGTCTAATTTGTTTGTCTCCAAAGAAATTGTCTACAACTGTTAGAGTTGTGTACAGTTGTTGGCCAGGTATGGTGGTAGGACTTGGATATTGTTAGCCGGGTCGACAGCCTCAGGAGCTTCAGTAAACCTCCAGGTGACGTATGATGTGGTTGTGGGTTGGTGTTTGCCTGGTTAGGTTGACAACATTGCTTCAAACTTTTATTCATCTGCCTTCATAGTGTTTTATTTATTTCGTAGATTATGATAACTGATTTTCACTATTTGATTTTTTGTGCATGTCTCATCCCACTTAGTACTTGACCCTGAATCCCATTATCTGTTCATTAGTATAAAGGATTAACTGAATAGATAATGGAAACTCGGTACATGATTTATTTTCCCAAATAAATGTGGCTTGTTAATTAGAGTAGATATATCACTGATAATGACCTGTATTGGGCTGTTTGTTTTAGTTCATATAATGTGGGTGTAGAATTGTGTGCCACTGTACTATGTAAACCTTGCACGCTGTCATTTATATGGTAAACCAAAAATTTCTTATTCATTGTGGAAAAGATATTAAATACTTCACAGAGAAAACATTTCTGATTTAAATAGTTTTATCGTCTAAATTAGCATGTCTCAGACATTCATATCTCTCTCTCTCTCTCTCTCTCTCTCTCTCTCTCTCTCTCTCTCTCTCTCTCTCTCTCTCTATATATATATATATATATATATATATATATATATATATATGGTGGGTGAGGGGGCGGAGGTTCTGGGAGCACTGAAGAATGTGTGGAATTGAAAGATCGTTACCTTCTGGGAGTGCAAATATCCATTATTATATGGATGCTAGGCATGGGCTATAGATGAGACTGTGCGGAGGAGGGTTGGTGGGTTAGAGATGAAATGTCTGAAGGCAGTATGTGGTTTGAGGTGGTTTGATCAAGCTAGCAATGAAAGTGTAAGAGATGTTTGGTAAAAGTATGGATGAGAGAGCTGAAGAGAGTGTGCTGAAATTGTTTGAAATATAGAGTAAATACTCAATAGAGTGAGGAAAGGTTGACAAAGGCGAGGAAAGGTTGACAAAGGCATATACCTGTCAAACGTGGAGGGAACAAGGAGAACGGGGAGACCAAATTGGAGAGGGAAGGATGGAGAGAAAAAGATTTTGAGTGATTGGGATCTGAACACGCAGGAGGGTGAGAGGCGTGCACAGGATAAAGTGAATTGGAACGATGTGGTGTACAGGGGCCGACATGCTGTAAGTGGGCTGCCCCAGGGCATATGAAGCGTCTAGGTTAAATCATGGAAAGGTCTGTGGGGCCTGGTTGTGGATAAGGAGCTCTGGTATCGTTGTACTACACGTGACAGCTAGAAAATGGATGTGAGTGGATGCAGCGTTTCTTCGCCTGTTTCTGGCGCGACCTAGCTAACTCAGGAAATGGCGATCAAGTATAAATGTAGACTCCATTACAGTGGGAAGCTGTCTCACGAGACTGTACTCCCAGTGATGCAGTCTTGCCCAAAGGTGACTTTTCACTTCCGATGTAAGCTCGAGCAGGTAGAGTCCGGTAACATCCCTGGGGTGATGATTATGAATGTATGCATCAGTCTGAGATAGCTAGCTTGACGTGTTAATTACACCCAGACTGCCTGACACCAGGCCAGTCATAACAATGAATAAGAAATACTACAATTCCAACCATTATATTTACCTCTTGCATGATGTCACGTTGTTGTTGTGTGTTGACCTGACCCCTGCACTGTGTTCTGTATATGACCTCACCTGCAGCCGCCTTCAACCTGCTCAAGTACCACCCGTGGGTGCCCAATGTGGAGGTCGTCCACCTGCTGGTCGAACGTGAGTATTTCCCATGTCTCAGTGGTGTACCTCACATGACGTAGTGCATCATAAGTGGTCAATGTATGTTTTTTTTTCCTTATTAGAGATTCATAAGATTTTGGTTTTATGAAAATCAAAGGCAGCTTTATTTAGCAGGTAATCTGGTAACTGTGGGTAACAAATGGTAATCTGGTAACTGTGGGTAACAAATGGTAATCGTGTGGATGGATTCATGATAAGAATAAGTGTTACTTGTGACGTCTTGATTATTTTCTGTGTAAGACGACTGTAATTGTCTAATTGTGTTATTAGTGTCTTTCGTATTACAGATGTTTTTGATGTGTCTTTGTAGATAGTTACGTGATTAACATCATTACAAGCATTGGTAATTGATAACGACTGCTGTTAGGTGTCAGTCTGGCGAATATATTAGAATCTTTGTAACTGAGGGATTCGTGGATCGTTCACAGTAATGTATTTTATTGTGTTGTTCGCCAGCGTTGTGTGGTGGTTGTCGACCTATGTATGACGTCTACGTTTCTGGCTATCATGTAGGGAATCGATGCAGGAGATGCGTTGCTCCGTCGAAATCCCTTAAAGCTGAGACAGACTGCGAGTGCACGGCAAGGTGACGCCTTCTGGGATCCTGGCGTAAAGTCCGGTACGACTCGGTATAATAGTTACCCGCGTGGGGTCACGTGGTACGGCCGATACTCAAGGTACAAGAGGCACTTACTGTATCTCGAGAGTGGTAAGGCTTGAGCTACAGCTCCAGGGGTCATCCTTGTGCACCTTCCACTTGCCACTCGAGAGTTCCACGTCCCAGTTGTTACTCGAGCCGGGATGTAAGGTGGTTCTCAGTCTCGTGCTGGCTCCCAGTGGTCAGAAGTTGAATGCTGACTCCAGCGATGAAAACTGGGTAGTGTCGGGTAGTTGGCAGTACTGTGGCTCAGTATCCATCACTAGTCCCACTGGTGCAGCTCCATTACGACTCCATCAGCATGACGTTACGACCTTTGGCAAGTGTGATGACCTGCCCTTTGACGTGACCCTTAAAGCCACTCCAGCACACGTCAGGGTCGTGCCGACGTGCTCGGGAATCGTCCCCATGATCCTCAAGAGGGAATACAGTAGTGTCAGGTTCTGTGTATGAGATTTGAGTCATTTAAATCTTGCAGTTGTGAGCAGGAGGAGTCTTGTGAGTGTGGGCGTGCTCCCTGTGGCTGGCGTGCTGTGTGCGTGTGTGTGTGTGTGTGTGTAAGCGTGCTCTCTCTCTCTGCCTGGCGAGCCTGTGTGAAGGCGCCCCGTGTTACCTGTGAGAGTGGAGTGGTGTGAGCTTGCTATTTATGAATGTAGACGTATTATATTTGTGGATGTAGGCTTTCATTGTGTGTGTGTGTGTGTGTGTGTGTGTGTGTGTGTGCCTCATAACCTTGCCCGACGTAACTTACATCAGATGACTTGGGGCAACATACTCTTTATCCAAGCTTGTTATTAAGTTCCGCAGCATTTGCATATCCCGTATCGTTTGGGAGGAGCGCATATTGGTGGAAGGAAATACATGTTTGAATTCTGCCTTGGAAACCAACAGTTTGGTTATATACTTCAGGAAGGAGATGGCCCGCAACGGAAAAGACTGTAACCCTGGTATCCAGGGTTTGACAAATGTTATGAATTACATGAATATGTAGATTGTTGAATATACATAGAGAGCAAGGGACTGGGTGGCGTGTCTGATGCCGACATCTTGTAAAAAGGAAGATTGGTATGTTGCGTGCCCCCTCACCCCCCTCCCCCCGGTCGTGTGGGCCTCCTTGCCTGTCTTGCACCCCCATCCTCCAGGAGATCACATTAACGATACTCGCTAGACGTGGAAGCTCTTAACTGTGACTGCCAAACAGTGTGAACCTAAGCTTCATACAACCAAAGTTGTTACTTCCGGTTATCACAAACGCACATACATCGTTGACCGCCTCCTCCCACCTTCCTCCCTCTCGGGGGACGTGGGTAAAAAGAATGCAAAATGTACAACGATTGCAAAATGGTTCAGCAGTGAAGTCATTAGCCATTCTTAACCTGTCGTGATTAAATGGTAATGAAGGTTATATGTCCACCGTCAGGGAGCAGGAATAGTGCCATTTGTGGCCAGGAGAGAGTGTCAGAGTGAAGTAGGAGTGCACACATAGCCTTAATTCCATGTTTGGGGCAAGAGCAGTGCCAGTTGATAGCAACTGGGTTTGGAATAGCTGGGAATATGGGCCAGGAAGTGTAACTTGCCAGCCGGGAATAGTGTCACATGTAAGCAAGTAACAGTACCATTTACAGGCCATAAAAAGTTAATTGGGTCATTGTCAGATTTAGAGCGTAAATAGTGTGTGGAACATGACGGCCAGGAATGTTACCATACAGAGTCCTACATGGGTACTAGTTGATAATCAGGAATGATACCAACATTGTGTCTAACATAGTACCGGCTTTGGGCCAGGGTTATCGCCAAATGTTATTTTACAACACTGCCATATATAAGTGGTAACCAAGAATGATAAGGACAGTAGGTTCGTGATGGTGCCAGAGTTGGGTCAGGAATACGGATGAAGGAATCCCTGTGATAAAGCTATGTATGAGGCAGTAACAGCGCCGTGTGTGCTCCTGTAATAGTGCCAGGTTCTGGCTAGATATGGTTCCGGTGAGAGTAAGAAATATCGGCAGGTTTGGGGCAGGAATAGTTCTTAGTGCCAGGGACGGAGTTATTTTGTGTCTTGTGACATTTTCCTCCCGCTACGCGAAGCTTGCTTCATGATTCATCTATTTATATGTTAATTAGCTTTGGCACTGCAGGTTTGTACCTCATGTGTCTGGAGAGGTTGACATTAGGTCGTTAGCCAGGGTCGATGAGCAAGAAAAACAGCCATGCTAGTATGATAGTAGAGGTGTGTGTGTGTGTGTGTGTGTGTGTGTGTGTGTGTGTGTGTGTGTGTGTGTGTGTGTGTGTGTGTGTGTGTGTGTGTCCCAGAAACCAAAATATGATTGTGACGTATCCTTTGGTTGTCCACCATCTCTTTAGCTCGACACATTACATGATTATATTAGTAATTTACTGAAGCAGATTACCGTCGCCTGCACCTTGGCAGGTTCCTCCCCAAGACTAGGTTATATATTAACCGTCTTTTGGTGACTCGTGTCTAAGAACCTCCCTCCTGTATTAAGCTAGCGTGAAGCCTTCTTATGTGTGTAAGTTGTACACATAACAAGGCATGGTTAATATCCTCCTCCCTGCCGGATTATAAGTTATTTTCAACACATTGTGATGTTTACTGTATGAATTATCGTCTTTGACAAGAAGATGCACAACAGCAGCAGGGTAAGGGAAAGCTGGACTTTCCTTGGATATGTGCAGTGGTACTAATGAGGCTGAGTTGGTTCCGTGAGGCTATACTGTCTCTGTGAGGGTAATATGTCTTGGTGAGGAAACTGCCAATGGTTGGGAGTTGACCGGGGTTAGGCAGGGGGTGGGAGATGTTCCTGTGTAGTGGGAGGGGTATGTGTGGCAGGGGGAGACCGGTTGCAGGAACGGGATTATGGAGGGGATCACAGCCTGAGTTATGCATGAAGCATGGGAGGGACGAATAGGGTAATGTGAGGGAGGGAGAGGGAAAAATGGTGTGAGTGAGAGAGGATAAGCTCCAGAAGAGAAGGAAATATTTGATGAAGTAGGTGAATGAGGGACGTGGGGAGAAGTGCTTGTGAGACCGTGGGAGGAGGAGGAGAGGAGAATTAATTGGGAAAACTTGATCTTAGAGGAGAGTGGTAGAGGTAGGGTATTGTAGTGAGAGAGGCGAGAGTAAGGTTAGAGGCAAGGTATTGTAGTGAGTGAGGTGAGAGGCATTGTATTGTAGTGGGAGACTGCTGCAGTGTGAGGGAAGTGTGAGAGCAGGAGGCACGAGAAGTTATGTTGCCGGACGCATCAGGCTGCTGACGGGGAAAGGTCAGGGAGGGAGGAAGGGTCATGTCAGCACCTGCATCGCCAACTTTGGCTTGTTGTGCCCAGATGACCCGATCACTGCCGCACGCTAGCACGAGAACGACCAAGACTGGAGGCAAGTTACGTCCGGCCACCATCATCCTGCTCTTTATCGTCACCTCATCTTTGGCAGAAGTTTGTGTGGTGAGCGTCGGGCGTGCCACGACCTTCCCTCCTCACACGTCGTCCGTCCGGCCGTCCGGGACGACATACTGTCAACTCTGCTACCGTTTCTCGTGGTCGTGCGAGACCTGTCCTCCTGGTCTGTGATACCTGTCCTCGTGTTCGTGCGAGACCTGTCCTTGTCACTACCGCTTGGTGGGGAGGGGAATAATGTGTGTCTTTCATGTGTTGCTGGGGTTGTTGAGGTGTAGTGTCAACTTTCATGTGTTGCTGGGGTTGTTGAGGTGTAGTGTCAACTTTCATGTGTTGCTGGGTATTATGTAGGGATTGTTCGTATGACAGAAAACCATGTAAATTCATTTCCCGTATTCCAACTAAATGTACACAAAAGTGCCGTTGCTATAATTTACGTAAACCTTTTGCATTATGTATATTACGTTAGTATTGTCTTACACAATATGTGAATGTATTTTGCATTATTTTTATCATCGTGTTTAAGAATTTAAGAATGAGTGCTTGGTAACTGAGGTGGCCATATTGGGAGTGAGGGTGGGATGTTGAGGCTAAACTTAGAAGACGTAGAGGAAGCCTAGATGAAGCATGTATGTATGTATTTATGTATTTATGTATGCATTACTTCGAGTGTACCGCCGGAAGCTTCGGAAAAAAATTACATCCTTTGGTGCTTGACTTCCTAATTTATGACCATCGTAGTAAAAATTGTAAATTTGCAAGAGAAGTAGTCATACTCCAGGGTTACTACAAAGTGAGTATTTTCTGTTTTATATATGGGTAGTTTGTAGCTAGAGTTTCCTGTGTTATGTGAATTACTCAACATGATTCATCAGTTAATTATATTTTCGTTTTGTATATTTCATATCTATTTTGAATTGGATGATTTACACATATTTTTTCCTGGATATTATTTTGGATTTTCTTATTCATATACTTTATGCATATATATGGTTTTGAGTTCTCAAGTGAAAAAAACAGTAAAAATATATATTGTAATTCATTAATTGTAATAGAAAAACAAAACATTAATCTTCATGTAGACAGTAATTGCCAAACAGTTCATTATTGAAAAATGAATACAAATAACAATGGTGGTGTACGTTCTCTCATGCATAGAACGTCTAACACCTTGTTCACATATTACCATTATTATCCACCAGTGGCTTGAAGAAGACGCGGACACGCTTTATGTTGGTGGGTTATGTGGGGTTGAATTCTTCTGTGACAGCTTATCCACGTTCAGATGGTTTACGATATTTACCAGACATAACCATGCCTGAAGATATACTGGCTGGGTCCTGGTGTGAACCTAAACGTACAAAGAAACGATCTTACGCAGGATGTGTCATGTTACCTATACTGCCAGTAACTTTGGGTCAGTACAGCGATCATATCCCAGATACAGGCGTTCACAACGAAAGGTTTACCCACCCTGGCTACACAAAAACTACTATCATCAACCAGATTATTCCTGGTGTTGGACTGGTAGTGGAATTTTGCCGAGTCTTCCCCTGAGCCTACTGAGCTATAAGATTGTGCATAGTACGTGTAAAGGTTTAAGCTGTTTATCGTCTTTTTTTAAACAAATGACTCACCCACGAGCTTCACTCTGAGCCACGATTTGCACGTTGATCACAGTAAGCGACACGCGCTGGTGTTGCCACCTGTCGTTGTGCGGCATAACTAAGATGAGCCCAGTTAGTGTTTCTCATACATCATGCGAGGCTTCTGGGAGTTACGCTTCCTCCTACAGTCTAGCTGTCTTTGTTCTGATGCCGAGTCGTTCCACCTCCAGATGTTCAGTTAGAAGACCTCGAGGGCAGACGGCTGGCGTAGGAGCTATCATGGTATGTTCATCGTAGGTGGCTGGTTAAGGACTCGGGTCTTCTTGTGATATAGTTTGTACTGCTCGGGTTGCGTATAGTTATGGTCAGCTTGGAGGTGAAACTTGTATATTATAGGGTTTGTAAATACAGGTTTAAATGGTTGTTGTGCCACAGTGGTTCTGTATTTTGGAGCGTTTGACGTAGGATAACCTATGTACCATGCATATTTGTAAATATATTTCTTCTTTATATATATA
>JAUTXX010306605.1:0-13829 GCA_032273605.1 Panulirus laevicauda | reverse complement strand
ATAATAATAATAATAATAATAATAATAATGATAATAATAATAATAATAATGATAATAATAATAATAATAATAATAATGATGATAATAATGATAATAATGATCCCCTCGTCTTTACCACAACCATAAGACCTACATCCAGTACATTCATTATAAAAACCTCAGATAAACAAATAGATGAGTAAGTATCTTAGATAAAGGCATTTGTAAACAAAGCCGTAGGAAAATAAACAAAGGTCTCTGCGTAGGGTTACCAAGTGTTGCTTATTCACAAGTAAGTTAGGTTCTCACGCCCTCAGGCCTGAGCCTTGCAATGAGCAACCAACCACCTCGCTATTTCTCTTCATTCTTCTGCCCATTTTCGGTGCTCTCGCTCACGCTCATTCACTCTCGCTGCTACCTGGAAATCCTTCGCCTCTGTTATAGTCTAACACCATATAGACTTTAAAGCCAAGTTGATATAAATATTTCTTATGCGTATGAAACGAATATATTTATTCTGAGTCTATAATTACTCGGTGTGTCAATGAAATACATTTTTGTTTGCCGTAATTTCAGAGATTTCTAAAGATCAGATTTATGTCCCTTTTGAGGCTATAAAAGGAAATTTGAGAAAGAATTATAGCCTGGGCGTTTTCACCACAAGACATATAACATGATCCCTTCACATATCTCCTCACCTTCCTCCCTCTCTATCTGTCTTTTCGACGCGTCCTATCCTGTGTTTACACTAAATTCCTATAAAACCTTCGTCTGAACAACACGCGCGACTTTATTCCAACCAAAGGAATTCCGCGAGCTGTCATCGCCGGGTAAGAGAACCCACGGCTCAGTTTCCCGCCACTCCTGGTGGAAAAAGAACCAACGGCTCAGTGTCTCACCACTCCGGGTGTTAAGAGAACTTTACCCTTCAATTTTAAAGTCTATTTGTCCAGATATAAATGGACGAGGCCTTTCAGTAACACCTGGGTGAAGGGGTTGTGTCGTAAGAGAACCAACGGCTCAGTTTCCTACCACTTCCGGAAATGAAGATGGCAGCCGCAGAAGACCAGAGAGAGAGGGAAAGATATTCCTCACCGCCACTGGTCGAAAGGGAGGCGGGCTGGCTGGCTGGCTGGCTGGCAGCCCCGGCAGTAGCCACCGGAGCTGTCCGCTGTTTACGCCAAGATCTCGTCACTTTAGCACCTCCTTCCGTTGAGTCATCCGCCTCCCGAAGGCGACCTTACTCCAGGAGGTCTCCAGCTCTCTCAAGCACCGTCAACAACCACGACTTCGAATACTTATTATCATTCATTTCTTTTTCAAACACATTTTGCTTAGAAAGCTAGAGAAAAACGACATAGTTTACCTTAAAACAAGTGATTTGAATCAAATTTTAGTTATTTACCGAAGAAATAGTGGAAGTAAGCTGGTGGAAGTCGAAGTCAGAGGCAGGATTTGGGAGGTGCTGAGGGATGAGACGACCTCTTGTTCCTGTGTGGTACGTGAGGTAAGGCGAGACCCCGGCCACATGCCTTCTGTTCTTCCGTCCCTCACCCATCCACGGACGCCCTGTCCGTCTGTCTCATCCGTCCATGAGTAATCTGTCCGTCTCGTAGCCTCGTGGAAAATTTCAGTTTCTGAAACATCTGTCTCCTGAAACAAGGTCATGTAACGTATACTCTACGTATGTATTTTCTCCTGTCTAAAAAGGGGATACATGGACAGAATTGGTGTTTAACTTATATTTCCTCTAAGTAACTTATCATATGGCTACTTATGACTGAAGTAACAAATGCAAACATGATTCACTTTTAGTTTTCTTCAATTAGACATTCTAACCTTCGTCGCCTGGGATTCGAACTCATTTCTTAGGATCGGCCAGAGATTTGGTACGCAGCGTCCCACAGGGGCTGAAGCCACAGAAGAAAGTCAAGTGCCATAAGAAAAAAAGGAAGACAAAGAGCCATTCTGAAAGAAGTTTTCTTCATAGATATTTATCATTATCAAATTGAACTCAAAATTTAGGGAGAACTATGCTGGCGGTCTTTATCTTGTCGGTAGAGCTCATTTTCCGGTAAGTCAAACAGCACATATCCAGTTCGATATGGGCTTTAGGATCGTAAACTGTTAGTGTCATCAATGTCGTCACCGTAAAGTTATAAACAGTAATCGAAAAAGTAGGAACACTTTCAGTTGTTGTGGATGATTATAACACCATATACAACCACTATTTGGCTCATGTATTACATTAGATATTAATATGATACACGGGCCAATGAAATAAAATATATGTGCTTGCATTACATATTTAACAGATACTAATATGCTTATGATGTGCTGCTGACATGATGTTCGTGTGCTAATAATTTAGTAATGATGTACTGCTGACATGTTTCTTTCAGATGCAACAGCTAGAACTAAGCCCAATATTATGGTTACTTTCATAGATATGTTCATTTTGATGTTATCAGATATTCTACTCCTTGATGTAGTTCTCTCGAATGACCATAGATTTCCCTTCTATACAAAGAATATTTTTACTTTCCATACCTGCTATAAGCTCTATACTTCTACCTATCCCAAGCTACGTGCCTTTCACCCATACTCTCACTGAAATGTTTGTCTATGTATATCTGGACAATAAATATTTCAAAACTCCAAAACTTTCTTTAACACGGTCCGTTACACTCTATCGAACCGTTCCACCATTATCTATCGTGTCACTGCATCATTTTCTATTTGCACAAGAAACTATTCCCTCACTGTACTACAACATCAAAGACCACGGATTCAGTGTCTGAGACACTTCCACTGGTGGTTGTAACTTTGCTGGTGGTTGTAACTTTACAACGACGACCCTTCGTGACCCTGGCAGTCTGCAGCCACCAATAAAATCGACCAGCTCGCCAACCAACCAGCCAGGCAGGCAGTACCAGAGCAGCAGGCAGAGGGAGTAACAGGTGTTGCTGGTGTCAGATGTTCCTACGTTTACAAGAGTTGAGAATGTGCTTATAAACTTGTCCTTGTGACGTGTGCTTATTGTGGTTGGTGCAGGCTGACCTTTGGCTCAGACCGCTTCATCTGCCCTCTCTGTCTGTTTACTGTGGTCTGGTCCCGTGGGTGGGTACGGAATAACGTCCTCTTGTCGAATTATGGGGAAATTATGACGATAATTCATTATCTTTAAATCGAGTCTTACTAGTACGGGAGGGTACGTATTTCTTGTGATCTTTTTTTTTTTTTTAACGAAATAAATGCCTATATGAAATTAAATTATATTATCTCTAGTCTTTCCTATATGTTTTGAAATATTTCTAAAGTTTATCGTTATTCTGTTACGAAAAACTACAAGTAATCACAACGATAATATCATAATATACTTTAAAAATACGTGAGTAACTGAAGCTGAAGGTATATGTGGTCTTAAAATTACCGATAACAATTACCGATAACAACTACCGATAACACATGATGAAGGTGTTTGGGAGTTTCCGATTCGTGGCTGTAGCTTGGATGTTGACGGCCTTAATTACCTTGCCTGCTGAGACTACTAAACTTCCCACCAAAATGCGAACCGACCAAACTATGCAACGCTTTATTTTCATCCGGCAAACTTTTATGATTTCATGATAACTGCTTTTCATACATGAAAAGAAAAAATATCTGGTCTTAAGATTTCTTCGTTACTTTTTGTCTCAGTTTTTAAAAAATCTAAAGTGAAATCAGAAATTTGCAAACATTTATTTGTTTTTGAGTAGATATTCTTCATCAAAATCTTAATGAAACGAAAGATCACCCACTAATCCATCATATATATCTTTATAATTATGTATGAGGTCAGTATGGGTGCTTGCCGTAATCTTTTAGTGTCAAATATTTTGTTTTTAATTTGTATTCGCTTTCATCTTTCATGAAATTCCTCGTGTGTCATCGATTAATCTTGTCTATCATCCTTTTTTTCTCAGTCATATGCAAATTCAAGACTGCATTGTGAATTATGCTGGTCATACATCTTTCTTGATTCATTACGAAGTGTTACATTTTCATTCATTCATCTTTACATTCCTCATTTCTCATAGCATTCTCTCCGGCAGAACCCTCCTCCTCCAGACATTTCGAACTTCAAAACTTCTTTTCAGCCTTTGTGCCGACATCCTAAAACCTTCTAATCACTCTGAAGTCCAAGGACAGAAAAAAATCATTCAGTACATTCTTGAAAGCTGCAACCCAGCGAATCAGAGTTGAGAATGAACGAGAAGCAAAGAAGAAGAGGTGTGGGGGCAGGAGGAGGAGGAGGAGGTTGCCAGCCAGTGTTTATCACGACACAAGAGGGTGCAGAGTTGTATGATAAAACTGACAAATTGCCACTTGACGGTCTTGGAGGCGAGGGTGTTAGGTGTAGGGGTGTGTGTGTGGGTGTGTGTGTGTGTTTGTGGGTGTGTGTGTGTGTGTGTGTGTGTGTGTGTGTGTGTTTGTGTGTGTGTGTGTGTGTGTGTGTGTGTGTGTGTAGTGAGAGAGGTGCCTGGTGTAAGGAATCTGTAAAGGAAGGTGTTGAGAGCCTAAGGTATGCAATGAGTAAGTATTGCATGATGTTCGTCAGCAGAGCTTTTGAATCTGGCTGGAGTGAGTGGGTCATCTGTTTCTATATGAGTTTTTGGGAGAGTTGTAGTATTTATGAAAGAGGAACTGAAATCAATACACAAAACATATGAATTTATATTTCCTGTTCATGTATCAACTAATCTATCTACTCTTATTATCATTTCTGTACGATTTTTATCTAATTTTCATTCCTATCTATCCATCTTTTCTGAATATGATATCCATAATTTCTTCTCTTGCTCTCACCTATATCTTTCCAGTCTTCCTTTCTGATGTAAATCTTCTACATAACCCAGGAGGAGTTCGTAAATTCAAGTTCTCTTTATCATATACGTTCATATTAATACGAAAAAATGAAAATGCATTAATAGAAATTTATTTTTGTAAAAACGCTACTCTCTTCTGATCCTTTGTGATCAAGGTGCAAAGACTTTTTCGTAAACGTGTCATACATTTTTCTTATAAACCTATGTTAATTGCTCTCATACATTGCATTGAATCACAACCGCATGTTGGGACATATGAAGACGTACCATTATCTTGTTCACCTGAAGACAAGCGTTAAGGTTTTATTCACATGGTGGTTATAAGTTAAATAGTGACGGCATGAATAATACTGGCTGTCAAATATCCAACCATTCAACAAGCTTACATCGTCCATACTGGCGCTGAGGATAGTATTAATCAGTCAAACAAACAGTTAGAGTTAAGTCATACGAGGAGGTGAGGGAGTCCTGGAGGCGGTACCATTTGGTGACAACAAACTCTCTTGTCCTTCACTTATTCCATAACTTGACGTGATGATAGGATTTCTAACTCGGATGTGTAAGAGATCCTTCCGTGTGTGTGTGTGTGTGTGTGTGTGTGTATGTGTGTGTGTCTGTGTGTGTGTGTGTGTGTGTGTACCACCCCGGGCTAGTGCTTCAAGTGGGTTCCTTGACCATCTGTTGCTGCTGCTGCTGTTAAGTTGGGGTTTTTCCCTCTTGCCGAGTCACACAAGATCACTTTGTTGTAGACAGACTAAAATTCTCTCTCTCTCTCTCTCTCTCTCTCTCTCTCTCTCTCTCTCTCTTTCTCACGCGAAGAAAGTTTAATTTCTAAAGTCATTATTTGTCTTAATGCACAAAGAAAAATAATTTCGTCGGTGAAGAGTGTGTGGCTAAAGATTTCTTTTTTATCATAAGATTGTTGGGTTTTTCAAATGATTAAAGGTCTTTCAGAAAACTTGATTATCTCTGTATCAAGGAAAAACATTTACATGACATATGGTCGTTAAAGTTAAGAATTTCTGTCTTTTGTAAAACGAAGGGCATTGCTCAAGACTAACAGCCTTTTACAAGAGAAAGGGCATTGCACATGACTAGGAGCCTTTTATAAGAATGAATGGCCTTTTTGTACAAAACGAAGACCCTTTTGTTAAGTGGAAGGGTTTGTGCGAGGATACAGGTGCCTCTAACAAGTACACTGTGCCGAGACATAACTTGAAATCTGTTTCATCCGTGTACCTGTAATCTACTTCCTGTGTACTGTTTGTGCTACTTCTTGGCCAAACGAATATTTTACATAGTTTGTCACAGCATCATACACAAGTTGTCCAGCTATACGGATAGAATCTGTATTAGTCCTGACCTAAGTATATAGGGTCATTGATTTAGATATCTTTAATTGCAGCGAGAGTTGCGAGTTTACCGTGCACTCCTACCTACCTATCCTGTGGACCGCGAGGGGCGCAAAAAAAGGATCAAGAGTGTACAGAACGTCCAGGGACTGGGCCTCAGTGATCAATTTGCATAGTACACGGTAAAAGAAATGTTTACAAGGACTGGGCAACGCTGAGTGAATCATCCACCGAATTATACACAGTAAGTAAACGGTTTACAACGGTTGAGTAACAATGACTGGATTATATAACGTGGTCTTATTAGGTTAATGATGAACTTTTTCACGACTGGTAAAGTAGAGGATCAATAGTTAATACATGTGGCATCTTTCTGTTTACATATACTTCTCTCATCTCTAATTTTTAGATATAAAATCTTTAATTTTGTAAGTATTCACAGATGAAGCCTTTCAGTGATAGCATGGATGAAGGGTACGTGATTAGGGGTAGGTGGAAGCATGAACGAAGGGTACAGTGGGTACAATACATCAATACAGGAGTGTGACAGGTGGGTCTGTGATAACATAGTGAAGGAAACATGGCTAAGGGGTAGGCGGAGAGAAGTCTATCCTACCGTGACTCTGCTGTATTTGTCTAATGAGTTGAATATATTTTTGTGTAGCCTGAAGCGTTGTGAGGGTGTGTGTGTGCATTTCCTGCATGATGGCTGCAGAGATGGATGACTGACTGGCATTACGAAGGCTGAAAGCTCTCCACAAGGCTAAGACTCTTTTGCATGAGATTGATTTTACAGTACTATTGGTCTTTTACGAGAATAAGGGTCTTTCTTTTAAGGCTATGGACCCTTTACAGTACTAAGGGACATGACCAAAGATCTTCCTCAAGACAAGGGATCCCTTACATACTTCAAGGCCTACCGTATGAACCAGGACCAGTTACAGGAAAAAGATGTCTTTTAGAATATTCAAAGTCTCTTCATAGCCAAAAAGCATTGCACATGATAAGTTTTCTTTTACAGAATTGAAGGTCTTTTACATAACAAAGCACTCGTTCTCAAAAACAAGTCTTGTTTACAAGACAACGGCCTCTTTTTCAAGCCCAAAGGACCTTCTTAGTAAAGCTGCAAAGACTTGGTGTGTTCAACATATCTTAAGACCTCTTATGGCTGTAGACAGACTCCTGTCTTCATCATTCCAGACAGCAAGACTCTCTGGGGTTGTAGACAGACTCCTGTCTTCATCATCCCAGACAGCAAGACTCTCTGGGGTTGTAGACAGACTCCTGTCTTCGTCGTCCAAGACATTAAAGACCCCTGGGGTTGCAGACAGATCCCTGTCTTCCCCGTCCAGACAGTACTGAAATGTTCCCCTCGTTTGTTTACCCCCAGGAATACGTGTTTGTAACTTGGCATCATCAAGGGCGTAACCCAAGTCTTCAGAGGCCGCTCGGCCATCAGTAACAGTGGAGAGGGTGTGGAGAGAGGGGAGAAGAGAAGGGAGAGAGGGAGAGGGAGGAGAGTAGCAAGGGAGTTAAGGGTGTAGGGGGCTTCTGGATACGTATGTACGTACACACACATACACACACACACATACAATCACATTCAAAGACAAACACACATACACACCCAAACACATACACACACACAAACACACACACATACATACACACACACACACACACACACACACACACACACACACACACACACACACACACACACACAATCTGGGCCTGTTAAAGGGATTTGTATAACTATATTTCACAGGACCTCCAACCTCTCTTCCATCAGAAATAGATTTGGTCTTAATCTTTTGACGATGTGTCAGGCTAAACCGGGAAAGCCATGCGAGTGAAAACTGTTATGACTACAACTTGGGTTGAATGTAAATTGAGGACAACTTTAGCTCAGTGGCATTCTTTCATCATCATATCCTTTCATCGTCATATTATTACAAAATTACAAGAGAACCTAGATAATTTCCAAAGATGGCTGATATGTGGTTAAAGGAACTTAACCTGAGCAGATACAAAGTAATGAAGAATGGACACAATGAAGGACAGTTTCATTCCAAATTCGTTATAGAAAGAAATAAACTATACGAATGTGAGTGTAAAACTTGGAGTCGACATTGCAATTAGGGTGTTGCCAGAGTCCCATTATAGAATTGCAAAGGAGAAAAACTGTCTGGTGATAGATATGAAAATCCAGTCATGTTCACGGATAAACAAATATTCAGCAATCTGTTCTTATCGTACATTAAAACTTGACTAGAGATGTCTTTTAAGTTTAATCACCGCGTTTATAGAAGCATAGATAACTAATAGAGAAGGTTTAGAGGAGATCAACAAGGATGGTACCATAATTAAGAGAGCTAAGGTATAATGAAAGGTTAAAGACTATGATTTTGGTCACCATGAAAGAGAGGGGAGAAATGGGTGATTTAAGTTCTCAAACTAGTTTCATTATGTCAGCAAAGAGCAACTCTTCGCAATATTCAGTAACATATCAACCAGAGGCCATAACATAGAATTAAGCAAGGAATTCGTTAAAAAAGATGTGAAAATGTTAAGAGCAATGGATGAAAAGAATAGATTGAGAAATGAAACTGTGAATGGAGATGACATAAAGATATCTGAAAAGTTTTGAATCTCTGTTTTCGAAAGAGAACTGAGTGTTGACCCTTTGTTTTCGGGAGGAAGTTGAGTTCATTTACTTTTAGCTGTATATCTACATGCAGCTTGATATGGTCATGAAGGACGGATTACATCTGAATAAAGTGGGAGCTGCTCACTTGGTAGGCTCCTATGTGAGTCCACATGTGCGTTTTGGTCAAGAAACGCAGTGCCTGTGGAGCAGACCATCCCCCCCACGTACTCTTCTAAATAGATCTCAATCTCATCGACAGCTATTTCATGTTAACGCTTGGAGTATACGCGGTTAGATTTCAGAGGTAGTGACAAGAGCGTAAGAGGGAAATTATGATTGCTGTTCCCATGCTTGGTTAGATGTCAACAATAGAGAGTTCCTCGCCAGTTACACAATTCCAGGGTACGCTATGTCTGACAGGGATAGAGGAAACAAAGTAGATGGAGATATCTTGCACTTTGTTAAAGATAACTCTAATTCCGTGGTGACAAATGATGTACTATTGAGAAAGACGACTTCATTTGTGTAGAAATTAAAGATAGCTTCGTAAAAGAAAAAAATTGTAGTTTTTAAGTCCCTGTCCCGCACAAATACCAGATGCAGACGAAAGGTTTTGTTATCAGTTCCCAAAAAACTGCAATGAACAAGATTCCATTATAGCAGATTTTAACATACCAGTATCTAAGTGGGGGAATCCCTTTCTAGTAACCTTACCTAAATTCGCTTGATACTCCCCTAATCTGATTGGTCGAGAAAGCTACTCACGATAAGAATATATTATATTTAGCTCTAACTACAAATGAGGATTTCTTTGATGATTTTGATTTTGCAGAAAATTTTGGTACAAGTGATCATCGACATATTGGTTTTGAGGTCATTTTCAACACTGCGTGTAACGGTCAACATGACAGTAACGAAAACGTAAAAAATCCTGTTTTCAAATGTGCAAATTTTAATGATCATTGCAACGCTGTTGACAGACGAAGCTGGGACAATATAAGAAAAAAAACATGAACTAAGCTTGGAAAAACTTCCGTAAAATTTTCAAAAGCAGTAGAGGGAACATACGTGTCAAAGCACTGTTTCTAAAACGAAGCCAAGTTGGTGGTGGAACTGTGAAAAAAAGTGCCTTTTATTAACGAAAGTAGCTCATACGAAACTCAGAGACGAATAAACAACATGATGCACAAAGTCGTGTAAAAATTTGTTAAGAAACAGAGATTTAGATGGCAAACTATACATCAGTAATGAAGAGTATATTGCTAAAAATAGCGAAATAAGCCTGAAGCAGTTTTATAGTTACGTTTGAAGCAAGAGAGTCATTCATTACATATTCCACAGGCTCGTTAACTACAGAAAACGGTGACTGGTTTCAAGACAACACAGCCATGGAGAAAAACCTTAAATGAATTTTTTGCGTCTGTAATTACGATTGAGACACAATTCATGACCTGAATCCAATTTCATGAATAGGAGAGAAGAAAGCTGTGTAACAAATTGACATAAAAGCTGAAGACATGCGATCAGTAATACACGGAATGAAAATGAAAACAAAACGGCAGGCGCTGATAGGTTTTATCCCAGAACAACGAAAGAGGCGAAAAATGAGATAGTGAAGCCTTGACTCTCCTTTTGAATAAGTCACTTGCGACGGGGAAAGTTCCACCTGAATGGAAGTTTGCCATTGGAACACCGAGATTCCCAAAAAAAAGGCAATACGTCACTGCCCAAAAATTATCGTCCTATTTCCTTAACGTCACAGATGGAAGATTCATGGAAACCATCATTCGAGACACAATTGTAAAACCATCTAGAGGACCACCACTTGATACTTGATTCTCAGCATGGGTGTCGACGAAATCGCTCGTCTGACAAATCTGCTTGACTTATCTTATGATATAATCAACATGTATGATTATAATGATGAAAGTAAAACGGATAACATCATCTACTTATTTTATGATATAATCAACATGTATGATTATAATGATGAAAGTAAAACGATTAACATCATCTACTTATTTTATAATATAATCAACATGCATGATTATAATGATGAAAGTAAAACAAATAACATCATACCAGTAAACTTGAACGTCTGCGAATTCAAACTGACACAAAGATGGTCTGGGCTGTGATCATAGGTGGTAAATGAATCCTAATATCGATAAATGTAAAGATTTACAGATCGTTAGTAAAAGTTGAAAGGTAAGCTCCATTATGAATTTTGTTGAGCTACAACAGGTAAATGAGGAAAGAGATTTGAGTGTGATGATCTCTGGTGGCCTAAAACCAAGTGAGCATTGCACAAAAGCAGTGAAAAGAGGAAACAAAATTACCTGGATTCATAGGAAGGGCTTTCGAATCTAAGTCAAGGGAAGTCTTTCTTACTCTTTATAGTTCATTGATATTCCCCGTCTTGAATACTGTGTTTGGTGTTGGTAACCAAACCTAAAAGAAACGCATAGAATGAAGAGTTGCACCGTCGCGCTACCAAGATGATTTCCGGACTGAGAAACAGACCTTATGAGAGCCGACAAAACGACTTGAATCTTCAGCTGAAGAAAGAGAAGATTAAAAGAAGATCTGACAGAAGTATTCAGGATTATCGAAAACTTTGATAATCTTGAATTGAAATGTTGCTTAAAATTCAGTTCGTCTGATTCTACTTATAGCAATAGATACAAACTCGTAGGCAAACGTTTTGCCTTGAATGAGGCGAGGTACTTTTACTTCAACAGGATTGTTATCATATGGAATGATCTGTCAATCAGAATGATTGAGAGCAGTACTAGAGATACGTTAAGCAATAGTCTGGATAGATATCTCGCTTCAAGTCTATTACTCGCATTGTCTACGCCTCCTTGCTCATATTCACAGTTTGCAGGTTATTCTCTTTGAATTATATGCATACCTTCTAGCTTTTACCACACTAATTTGTATTAACTTACCAGGAAACCTTGATAAACTCCAAGTTGGTCTGATACATGATCGATGACATTTCACAAAAATGAATCTAAATTAATAAGGATGAGACAGAGCGCACGAAGGCCTCTTTTACGAACAATATCCAGCAGGAGATAAGCTTCAGGAATCTGAGTGTGAGAGGGTCTTAGAAGTTGAAATCGTCCATTATCTACCACCAGCATCCCTTATCATTAGAATAGTAGAAGGGACAAACCATCTGCTTGCAGAAATTAGATTAAGGCTTATGGATAAGCTGTTCACATATAACATTAGGCCAAAACTAAAACTAAAATGTTTGGTAAGTTTGGTCACTTCAAGAAATACAAAGAACTAATAAGGAAGGTCCAGAAGAGGGCATTAAAAGACGTTACTGGAATTAAGAAACCTGGATTATAGGGAGAGACAAGAGACCTTAAAATTGTCCATCATGGCCGAGAGAAGTGTGAGGGGTGACCTTATCACATCGTTTGAATTTCTGAAGTTGCTGGATGACGTAGGGAGTGACCAGGTCTTCGAAACGTTCGAGATAGAATAACCAATTGCCATAAATTGAAATTCAACAAGTTACTTGTAAGAAATGATTTAAAGAAGTCCTTTTATTGTATAGACATACTGGATTAATGGAATAAACCAAGGTCACTTCCTAGGTACAAGCAAGGAACAAGGCAGGTAGCGAACAGAGCAGGACAAGTTAAATCGAATTTTAAGTAGACGGGCTCCCTGTAGCCACTGCCACACACACACATACGAATGAAGAAATGTCTCAGAATACTTTGTGTAAATACATGGAATGTCCGCAATTAATCTGCAGAGTTAGAGAAAACTGCTTTGAAAGAAAATAATGATATGATTAGTATTTCTGAATCTTGGTTAGATGTCAACAACTATCATTTCCTGGCCGAATATGTAGTTTCTGGCTACACTGTTTAATAGTGACTGAGAAAATAAAGTAAGCGGTGATGTTCGCTCTTCCTTAAAGCTCATTTTAATCCCTTGCTAAAAATTGTTGTCGCTGTTGACAAAATCGACACCATTTTTCCAGAAATTGAATGTAAACTTTGTAGAAATAACAACAGGATTAGTTTATAGACTCCCAGGAAAGACAGTGGAGGTAAACATAAGACTTTATGATCGGTGAACAGAGATCTGTACTGAGCAGGATTGGATCATAATGGAAGATAGTTACATACGGATATCCAAGTAGGGAGAATCCCCTTCAAGTGACACGGACAGTTGACTCTATCTAAATTTGCTTGATAATTTCCTGATACAGTTAGTTGATAAACCTGCTTGCAACGAGAACATATTGATCTAGTTCTAGCCACTGATGAAGATCACAGTCACGATGGACACAGGTGATCACCGGCAAATTACTTCTGAGGTAACTTTCAATCTTGCCTATGACGCTGATCAACACGGCGTTCGGGAAAAAAATCTAGATTTCAGGCGATCAAATATCAATGGTCTTCGCATTGTTCGTGATAAGATAACCTGGCATGAGAGCCTGTAAAAGATTCAGTAAGACTCTAATAGTAGAGAGAACATACGTGGCAGGGCGTTGAAGACAGTCTTTTACCAAAACGAGGCCGAAGCGGTGAAGGAATGACATAAAGAAGTGCTTGTTGTCTAGAAGAGCAGCACATAAGTAAATCAAAGAGACCAACAACCAACATGATAGAGTAAAGTACGTAAATATACAGAGATATTGAGACTTTTTTGTACATCAAAGTAAACGTCATTGTGAAAGATGTATTCCAGAAAATAACGAAAGAAACCCTAAGTTGATTAATGATTACGGTAGAAGTAATAGAGTCATCACCCAGTCAACTGAGACATCAGTTACAGAAAATGGTAACTTCTTTCAAGACAACGAAGCCATAGTAAAGAACGCTCTACGAAGGTGCACGTTCATATGCACTTTGTTTGTATTCTTATACCTCCACGTTGTACAGTTAGGTTCGGTAAAATGCTATCTGCTGGCTGTGTGAGCCTGATGGGAAATGACCGGTGTAG
>JAUTXX010306383.1:0-13835 GCA_032273605.1 Panulirus laevicauda | reverse complement strand
GAATGTGCGTGGCTCCCTTTTCCAATAGATTTTGTGGCCTCCCCTCCACTACATGTGTATGGCCTCCATAGAGAAATATATGTGTGTAGCCCCCCTCAACCAGATGTGTATTGCCTAACCTTCCATCAGATGTGTGTGGCCTCCCCTCCAATGGATGTGTGTGGCGACCCCTCCACCAGATGAGAGTAGCCTCCAATCCACCAGAAATATTTGGTTTCCCCTCCAAACGATATATGTGGTCTCTACCAGACGGGTGTGGCCTTCTCTCTACTTAATGTTTATGGTGTACTCTCTACCAGACGGGTGTGGCCTTCTCTCTACTTAATGTTTGTGGTGTACTCTATACCAGATGTGTGTGGCCTCCCCTATAACAGATTTGTGTGGTCTCCCTTCCATCGGATATCTGTGGCCTCCCCTCTGTCAGATGAATGTACTCTCACGTCTACCAGATATGTTTGGCCTCCCCTCCAAAAGATTTGTATGACCTGAACCAAATGTGTGTGACCTTCCCTCTACTGAATGTGCTTAGCCTACCATCTACCAGATGTTTGTTGCCGCTCCTCCACCAGATTTGTGTTGTGTCTGAAATACCAGATTTGTGTAGCATCCTCTCCAGCGAAAGTGTATGGCCTCCCATAAACTGAATGTGTTTGGCATTCCCTTCGCCAGATGTGTGTGTGGTCTCCCTTCCACTAGATATGCAAGGCCTCCCCTTCTTCAGATGTGAGGTATCTACCTGATGTGTGTGGCTTCTATTCCACTAGATCTGAGTGGCTTCCCCTCTACAGGTGTGTGTGGTATCCATCAGATGCGTTTGGACTCTCCTTCACCATATGTGTGACCTACTTCCAACAGATTTGTGTGCCCTCCTTTCAGCAGATGTGTGTGGCCTCCCCTGCACAGGTTGTGAGTGGCCCCCCATCTACTGTATGTGTGTGGCCTTCCTACAACCAAGTCTTTGTTTCCCAACCTCTATCAGGTGTGATTGGTCTAACCTGTACTACATGTGTTTGTTCTCCGTCAAACAAATGTGCGTGGCATCCTTTTGACCAGATGATTGTGGCCTCCCTCCACTGGATAAGTTGCCTGCCATCCAATACATGTGTGTCGCCTACCTCCACCAGGTGTATGTGGCGTCTTTCCAACCAGATGTGTTTGGTCTTCCCTCCATTAAGTGGGTATGTCTTTATATCCACGAAATGTGTCTAGCTTCCCCTCCATAAGATATATGACTTTCCCTCCATTACTTGTGCGTGGTGTCCCTCCACCGATGTGTGTAGCTTTCACTCCACCATATGTGTGTAGCTTCCTCTTTCAACAGATATGTGTGGCCTCCCATTAACTACCCTCCAACAAAAGTGTCCGTCCTCCCATCTCAACAAGAGTGTATGGCCTCCACTTTCAACAAAAGTGTGCGACCTCGCCTTCCAGTAGAAGTGCCTCACCTTCCCTTCCAACAGAAGCGTGTGGCCTCCTCTCCCAAATAAAGTGTGTGGCATCCCCTCTCATCAGAAGCGTGTGGCCTCCCTTCTCAACAGAAGTGTGTGGCTTCCCTGCTACTAGATGTGAAAAGCCTCACCTTCAAACATATGTGTATGGCCTCCCCTAAATATGATGTGTGTGTCTTTCCCTCCGCCAAATATGTGTGACCTCCCCTCAACGAGATATGTGACTTTCCCTCCGCTAGATGTGCGTAGCCTCTCCTGTACTAGATCTGTGTGGCCTCCCTTCTATCACAAGTGCATGGCCTCCACTTCCACCAGATGTGTGTAACCCCCATCCACCAGATATGTATGGCCCCATATTCCACCAGATTTGTGTTGCCCGCTTCCACCAGATGTGCGTGGCCTACCCTCGACTAGACGTGTGTGGCCTCCCACCCACCAGATACATATGACCTCCCCATCCACCAGATGTGTTCAGCCCCCTACGTCAGATGTGTGTTGCCTTCCCTCCAGCAGATGTGTGTTACCTTCTTTCGAATAGATATGTGGCCTCCCCTCCACCAGATTATTTGGCCTCCGACCCACCAGATGTGTGTTGCGCTCCGTCCAAAGAAAGTATGTGGCCTTTACTAGAATGATTTGGCCTTCCCTCCATCAGATGTGTTTGGTTTTCACCAGATGTATGTGGCTTCCCCTCCACCAGATATGAGGAGTGGCCTCCCCTCCATTGGATATGTGAGGCCTCCCCTCCGCCAAGTGTGTGTGGTCTCTCCTCCAGCAGGTGTATGTGGCTTCTCGTCCACAAGGTTTGTGTGGCCTTCCCTCTACCAGATATGTGTGGTCTCTCCTTCACCAGATGTGTGTGGTCTCCCTCCATCAGATGTGTGTGGCTTCTCCTTCAGCAGATGTGCGTGGCCTCAACAAGATGTGTGTGGCCTACCCTCCACCAGATGTGTGTGGCTTCCCCTCCACCAAGTTTGTGTGGCCTCTCCTCCACCAGATGAATGTGGCCTCCCATCCACCAGGTATGTGTGGCCTCCCCTGAATTCACCAGGTGACCTTCCTTCCACCGGCTGTGTGAGACCTCCCCTGCAAAAGGTGTGTGTTGCCTTTCCTCCACGGATTTTTGTGGCCTCCCCTTCTAACATAAGTGTGTAGCCTCCCCTTTCAACAGAAGTTTGTAGCCTACCCTTCACCACATTTGTGTGGCGTCCCCTCCAACAGAGGTGTGTTACTTCCTCTTCCAACAGAGGTATGTGCCCTCCACCCCTTTCAAAAGAAGTGTGCGATCTCCCCTTCCGACAATTGTATGTGGCCTCCCCTCTCAAGACAGGTATACGGTCTACCCACTCAACAAAAGCGTGCGGCCTCCCCTTCCAGCAGAAGTGTGTGGCCTCCCATTCCAACAGAAGAGTGTGGCCTCTCCTTCCGATAGAAGTGTGTAGCTTCCCCTAAAAAAGGTATGTTTGACTTTCCCTCCAACAGATTTGTGTGGTATCCCTTTCACTACATGTGTGTGGCCTCCCCTCCACTAGAGGTGTGTAGCCTCCCATCCAATGTTTATGTGTGGCTTTCCCACCACAAAGTTTATGTAGCCTCCCCTCAACCAGGTGTTTGTGCCCTTCTCTAGATCAGATGTGTGTGGCCTTCCCTCTACCATATGTGTGTAGCCTGCCTCTAATAGAATTGGTTGGCCTCCCTTCCAACAGAAGTGTCTGGGCTCCCTTTCCAACAGAAGTGTGTTGCCTAACCTTCCAACATAAGCTTGTGGCCTCCCCTTCCAACAGAAGCATGTGTTCCCCACCCATATCTCAAAAGAGGTGTGATATCTCCTTCCAAAAGAAGCATGTGGCCTCCCTTTTAACTTAGGTATGCGGCCTCCCCTCTCAAACAAAGTGTGTGGCCTCCCCTCCAAAATATATATTTGACTTTCCCTCCACCAGATGGGTGTGGCGTCCCTCCTCCAGATATGTATGGCCTCCCCTTCACCAGATGTGTGTGGCCTCCACCAGATGTGTATGGCCTCCCCTCTATCGGATTTGTATGGCCTATCCTCTACCAGATGTGTGTTGCCTCCCCTCCATCAAATATGTGTGGCCTTCCCTACACCAGAGATTTGTGTGGCCTCCTGTATACTGAGAGTGTCACCTCCCCTAAAGCAGATGTGTTTGTCCTGCCCTCCACCAGATGTGTGTGACTTCCCCTCCATCAGATATGTGTGCTCCCCTCTAACACATAATTGTGGCCTCCCCTACACCAGATGTGTGTGGTATCCTTCAGATATGTGTGGATTCCACACCACCATATGTGTGTGTCTTCCCTCTGACAGATTTCCGTGGCATTCCCTTCACCAAATGTGTATGGCCTCCCCTCCACTGGATGTGTGTAGCCTCCCATCCACTGTGTAAGTGGCCTCCCCACAACCAAGTCTGTGTGGACTCCCTTCAACCAGGTGTGTGTGGCCTCCCCTCAACCAGGTATATGTGGCCTCCCCTCCATTGAGTATATGTGGCCTCCAATGCACCATATGTGTGTGGCCTCCACTCCACCAGATATGTATTACCAACCCTCCATCAGATGTGTGACATCCCTCCAACATATTTGTTTGGCCTTCCCCACCAGATCTATTTAGCCTGCCCTCCAATGAATATGCGTGATTTCCTAGTCAACGTATGTGTGTGGCCTCTCCTCCACTAGGTGTGTGTAGTCTCCCCGACACCACAAGGTATTGAGGCCTTCCCTCCATCAGATGTGTGTAGTCTCCCTTTCACCAAATGTGTGTTGCCTCCCTCCATCACATGAGTATGGCTTCCCCTCCAACAGATGTGCATGAATTTCCCTCTAACAGACGTGTTCGACTTCCCCTCCATCAGATGAATGTAGCCTACCCTCCACCTACTGAGTGTGGCCTCTCCTCAACAAGATTTGCTTGGTCTCGACCAAATGTTTGTAGCCCCCCCTCTACCAGATGTGTGTATCCTACCCTTTACCAGAAGTGTTTTGCCTCCTCCATCAGATATATTTGGCCTCCCCTCCACCAGATTTGTGTGGCCTCCAACTCACCAGATGTGTGTGGAATCCCCTCTATCAGAAGCGTGTGGTATCCATGAGATGTGTGTGGATTCCTCATCACTATGTGTGCGGCCTCCCTCCAACAAATTTGAATGGCATTCACTTCACCAGATGTGAGTGGCCCACCCTCCACTGTGTGTGTGTGTGTGTGTGTGTGTGTGTGTGTGTGTGTGTGTGTGTGTGTGTGTGAACGCCCCATCACCAAGTCTGCGTGTCCTCCCTTCCGCCAGGTGTGTGTGGCCTCCCCACAACCAGATATTTCTCGTCTTTTCACAACTGAATGTGTTTGGTCTCCCCTCCACCAGGTGTGGGTGGTCTTCCCTCTATCAAATGTACATAGTCTCCCTTCCACCATATGTATGTGGCCTATTCTAGATGTGCGTTGCCTCCCCTCCACCAGATGTGTATGGAATCCATTCAACTGATTTGTGTGGCCTCCCCTCTACCACATGTGACTGGCCTCCCTTCCGCCGGATGTATGTGACCTCCCCTTTCATCATATGTGCATGGTCTCCCTCTACTAGATGTATATGGCCTCTCCACCAAATGTGTGAGGTCTCCAATTCACCAATTGTGTGTAGCCGCCCACCACCAGATGTGTGTGGCCTCTCCTCCATCAGGAGTGTAGCCTCCCCTCCACCAAATGTGTGTGGTCCCCCTTTCACCATACGTTTGTGGCCTCCTATCCATTAGATAAGGGTAGCCTCTTCTCCACAACATATATGTGGCCTACCCTCCACCAGGTTTGTGCGGCCTCTCACCCACCAGATGTGTATGGCTTTCCCTCCACCGTAAGAGCGTGGCTTCCCATAAACCAGATGTGTTTGTCCTCTCTTCCAACAGATGTATGTGGCATCTCTTCACAAGATGTGTGTGGCCTTCCCTCCACTAGATTTTATGTGGCCTTCCCTACATCAGATGTGTGTTGCCTCCCCTGCACGAGATGCGTGTGACTTCTCCTCCATCAGATGAGTATAGTCTCCTCTCACCAAATTTTTATGTCCTCTCCAAAGGATGTGTTTAGCGTCCACAAGATGTTTGGGCCTCCCCTCTACCGGATGGGTGTGGCTTTCCCTTTACCAAGTGTGTGATGCCTTATCTCCTTAAGATATTTGTGGCCTCACCTTCACCAGAATTCCGTAGTCTACCACACAACAGATAAGTGTTGCCTTCCCACCACCAGATATGAGTGGCCTTCCCTCCACCAGATATTTGTGGCCTCCCCTCCACCATATGTTTGTGGTATCCATTAGATGTGTGTGGACTCCCCTAAACTATATATGTGTGACCTCCCTCCAACAGATTTGCGTGGCATTCCCTTCACCAAATGTTTGTGACCTCCACTCTCCTGGATGTGTGTGGCTTATCATCCACTGCATGTGTAAGGCCTCACCAAGTCTATGTGGTCTCCCTTCCACCATATGTGTGGCCTCAACTAGATGTGTGTGGCCTTCCATCCATTGGATGTGTGTGGCTAGCCATCCACCGTATGTGTGTGGCCTCCTCTCCACCAAGTGTGTGTGACTACCTATCCACCAGATGTATGTGGCCTCCCTCCACTATATGTGTATGACATCCCTCAGAAAGATTTTGTGGCCTCCCCTCCACCAGAAGTATTTAGCCTCTCCTCCACTGGATGTGTCTGGCCTCCCAGCCACAGTATGTGTGTGGCCTCCCTACACCAGGTGTGTGTGGTTTCCTCTAAACTAGGTGTGTTTGGCCACCCGTCCACCAGATGTGAGTTGCTCCCCTCCACTAAATGTGTCTGGTCTCCCCTTCACCAGATGTGTGTGGCCTCTCCTCCAACATATATGTATGGCCTCAACCACATGTGTGCACACTCCCCTCCAGATGTATGTGGCCTCCTCTCCACCAAGATTGTAAGGCTTCCTCCACCAGATGAATGTGGCGCACCTTCCACCGGGTGTGTGTTGCCTCCCTTCCACCAGGTGACCTCCCTTCCACTTGCTTTGTGCGACTTCCTCATCACAAATTTGTGTAGCCTCTAATCCACGGAATTTTTGTAGCTTCCCCTCCTACAGATGTATGTAGCCTACTTCCATTAGAATTGCGTGGCCTCCCCTTCCAACACAAGTGTGTGGCGTCCCCTACAACAGAAGTGTGTTGTCTCCCTTCCAACAGAAGTTTGTGGCCTCCCTCTCCAACGGAAGTATATACCCTCCACCCCTTTCAAAAGAAGTGTGTGATATCTCCTTCCGACAGAAGTATGTGGCCTCCCCTCTCAAGACAGGTATACGGCCTTCCCTCTCAACAAAAGTTTGTGGCCTCCCCTTCCAACAAAAGTGTGTGGCCTCCTTTCCACCAGACGTATATGGCCTTCCCTTCAACAGATGTATGTGTCCTCAACCAGATGTGTGTGGCCTACCCTCCATCAGATGGGAGTAGCCTCCTCAACATTAGATGTGTGTGGCCTATACCGGATTTTTTACTCTACCAGATGTGTGTTGCCTCCCGTCCACCAGATATGTGTGGCCTACCCTTAAGGGGAGACCACACACACCTGATTGAAGGTAGACCACACAAACTTGGTTGTGGGGAGGCCACACGTATAGTGGACAGGAGGCTACACACATCTAGTGGATGGGAAGACATACACATCTGGTGAAAGTGATGCCACACAAATCTGTTGGAAGGAGGCCACAAACATACGGTGGAGGGTAGTCCACACACGTCTGATGGATAACACACACATCTGTTGGAGATGAGGCCATATAGATCGGTTGGAGAAGTCACTCATATTTGGAGGAGGAAGGCCTCATTCATCTGGTGGAGGGTATGACAAAGATATCTGGTTTAGGGGAAGCCACACGCTTTCGGTAGAGGGGAGCCCACACATGTCAGGTGGGTGGGAGGCCACACACATCTCTAGTGAACCAGATATATCTGTCCCCCTCCATTGGATATGCGTGGCCTCCCATCCACCGTATGTGTGTGGCCTCCCATCTACCGTATGTGTGTGGCCTCCCCTCCAATTTGTATTTCTAGCCTACCTTCCACCGAATGTGTGTGACCTCCCCTGCACTATATGTGTGTAGCCTACAATTAATGTGCGTGGCCTCTTCTTCTCCAGATGTGTGTGGCATCCCTCCAACATATATGTGTAGGCTCCCCCTACCAGATGTGTGCGACCTCCCCTTCACCGGATGTGTGTGGCCTTTCCTTTCACCAAGTATGTGTATATTCCCTCCACCAGATGTGCGTGGACTTCCCTCCATCAGATGAGTGTAACCTCCCCTCCACCAAATGTGTATGGTTTCCAGTTCACCAGATGTTTGTGGCCTCCCATCTATGAAATGGGTGTAGCCTCTCCTCCACAAGATATATGTGGCTTCTCCTCACCAAGTTTTTGTACCCTCCCACCCACCAGATGCGTATGGCCACTCCTCCGTCGAAAGTGTGTGGTTTCACCTCCCCTCCATCAGATGAGTATAGCCTTATTTCCACCAGATGCGTGTGTCATCTCCACCAAAAAAATTTGTTTGGCCTCCACCAGAAGCTTGTGGCCTCCCCTCTACCGTACGTGTATTGCCTTCCCTCCTCCAGATATCTGTGGCCTCACCTTCAACAGATTTCTGTAGCTTCCCACCCACCAGATGTGTGTTGCCTTCCTTTCACCAGAATGAGTGGCCTCCCTTCCCCCAGATATTGTGTCCTCCCCTTCCCCATATGTGTGTGGTATCCATCAGATGTTTGTGGACTCTACTTCACCGTACCAGTGTGACCTCCCTCCATCAGATTTGCGTGACATCCCCTTCACCAGATGTGTGTGACCTCCACTCTACTGGATGTGTGTGGCCTCCCATCCACTGTATGTGTATGGCCTCTCCACCACAAAATCTATGTGGCCTCTCTTCCACCAGGTATGTGTGTGGCCTCCCTTCAACTAGACGTGTGTGGCATCCCATTCACCTTATGTGTGTGGCCTCCCATGCACCTCGTATTTGTGGCCTCCCCTTGAACAAACGTGTGTGGCCTTCCCTCCACTATATGCGTGTTGCCTCCCTCCACGAAATGTGTTTGGTCTCCCCTTCACCTGATGTGTGTGATCTCTCCTCCAACAGATGTGTGTGGCCTCAACCAGATGTGTGTGGCCTATCCCCCACCGGATGTATGTGGACTCCCCTCCACCAGATGAATGTGACCTCCCCTCCACCAGCTGTATGTGGCCTCCCCTCTACCAGATAAAAGTGACCTCCCTGCAGAAGGTATGTGTAGCCTCTCCATCAAATTTTTGTGGCCCCCTCTCCACCATATGTGTGTAGGTTACCTCCAAGAGAATGTATGGCCTCACCTTCCAACACAAGTGCGTGGCCTCCCCTTCCAACAGAAGTTTCAGGCCTTCCTTTCCAACAGAAGTATGTGCCCTCTATCCCTTTCAAAAGAAGAGTGTGATATCCTTATCCAACAGAAGTATGTGGCCTCCCCTCTCAAGACAGGTATGCGGCCTTCTCTCTCAACAAGTGTGTAGCTTCCCCTCCAAAAGGTATATTTAACTTTCCCTTCACCAGATGTGTATGGCTTCCTTCCAACATATGTGTGTGGCCTCAACCAGATGTGTGTGGCCTACTCTCCATCAGATGTGTGTGGCCTACTCTCCATCAGATGTGTGTGGCCTCTCCTTTATAGAATGTGTGTGGCCTCTCCTTTATAGAATGTGTGTGGCCTCTACCGGATGTGCCCCCTCTACCTGAATTGTGTGGCCTACCCTCTATAGGATGTGTGTTGCCTGCCTCCCCCCCCCCCCATCAGACATGCGTAGCCTCCCCCTTCAATATAGATTTGTGTGGCCTCCCCTAAATCAGATATGAGTTGCCTCTTCCCAAACTAATGTATGTGGCCTCGAGTCCACCAGATGTGTGGGACTCCCTGCCATTATATGTTTGTGGCTTCCTTCCAAAAGATTTGTGAGCATCCCTTTCACCAGATTTGTATGACCTCCCCACCACTGGATGTGTGTAGCCTCCCATCCAATACTTGTGTGTGGCCTCCACACCACCAAGTCTGTGTGGCCTCCCCTCTATCAAGTGTGTTTGGACTTCGCTCGATCAGATATGTGTGGCTTCGCCTTCACTGGAATAATTGTGGCCAGCCTATTCACAGTATGTGTTTGGCCTCCCCTCCATCAGGTGTGTGTGGCCTATCCTCCACCAGATGTGTGTGGGCTCCCTTCCGCTATATGTGTGTGGCCTGCACTTGATGTGCAAGGCCTCCCTTAAAACAGAGTTGTGTGGCCTCCACTCTTCCGGATGTTTGAAGCCTCTCCTCCACTGGATGTGTGTGGCCTCCCCTCCCATCCATTAGATGTGTGTGGTCTCCCCTCCAACAGATGAGTGTGGCCTCCCCTCCAGTAGATGTGTGTGGTTTCCCATTCACCAAATGTGTGTGGCTTCTCCTCCAACAGATGTTTGTGGCCTCAACTAGATATGTATGGCCTCTCCTACACCAGGTTTGTATGGCCTTCTCCGCCAGCTGAATGTGGCTTTCCCTCCACCTGGTGTGGCGGCTTTCCTTCCACCAGGTATGTGTGACCTCCCCTGCACAAGGTGTGTGTGGCCTCCCCTCCAATATATGTGTGTAGCCTATCTCCAGCAGAATTGGGTGGCCTCCCCTCCAACAGATGTGTGTTGCCTCCCCTTCCAACAGACGTTTGTGGCCTCACCTTAGAACAGAAGTGTGCCTCCCCCCACCAAACATCTACAAAGAAGTGTGGGATACCTCCTTCCAACAGAAGTATATGGCTTCACTTCTCAACGGAGGTATGCTGCCTTCCTTCTCAAGAAATGTGTGTGGCCTCCCCTTCCGATACGAGTGTGTGGCCTCCCCTTCCGATACGAGTGTGTGGCCTCCCCTTCCGATACGAGTGTGTGGCCTCCCCTTCCGACAAAAGTGTGCGGCCTCTCCTCCAAAAGGTATATATGACTTTCCTTCATTAGATGAGTGTGGACTCCATCCAAGAGATGAGTATGGCCTCCTCTCCAACAGATGCGTGTGACTTCAGCCATATGGATGTAGCTCCCCTCCACCAGAAGTGTGTGGCCTCTACCAGATGTTTATGGCCTCTCCTTTACCGAATTTGTGTGGCCTACCCTCTACCAGATGTGTGTTGCCTCCCCTCCACCAAATATTTGTAGTCTCTCCTACACCAAAGATTCGTGTGGCCTCCCACCCACCAAATATGTGTGGTATTCTCCCTGTTGAAAGTGTGTCTCCTCCCCTAAAACCAGATATGTTTGTCCGACCCTCCATCAGATGTGTGTGACCTTCCCTCCATCAGCCTCCCATCCACTGCATGTGCGTGGCCTCCCCATAACCAAGTCTGTGTGACCTATCTTCAGCCAGGTGTGTGTGGCATCCCTTCACCAGGCATGTGTGGCTTACCCTCCACCAGATGTATGTGACCTCCCCTACACTAGATGTGTGTGACCTACAATGAATATGCGTGAACTCTACTCACCTAGATGTGTGTGGCATCCATCCAACACATCTGTGTAGCTTCTTCGAACCAGATGTTCCCTCCAAGGATATATGTGACTTTCCAGCCACCTTATGTGTGTGGCCTCTCCTTCAACAGTTGTGTGTTGCCTCCGTCCATCGCATGATAGTGGTCTCCCCTCCAACTGGTGTGTATGGCTTCCACTTCATCAGGTGAATGTAGCCTCCCCTCCACCGAATGTGTGTGGCCCCTCCTCCATAAGATATGTGTGGCCTCGACCAGTTCTTTGTGGTCTCCCCTCTACCACATGTGTGTGTGTCCTACCCTTTACCAGGTGTGTTTTGCCTCCGTCACCAGATACATTTGGCCTTCCCTCCACCATCTTTGTGTTGCCTTCCCTCCACCGAAAGTATTTGGTCTCCTCTAACCAGATGTATTATGCTTCTCCTCCAGCAGATGTGTGCGGTCTCCCCTCCACCAGGTATGAGTGGCCTCCCCTTCACCAGATATTTGTGGTCTCCCCTCCACCGAATGTATTTGGTATCCATCAGATGGGTGTGGATTTCCCTCCACAATATGGTTTGCCCCCCTCCTCCAACAGATTTCCGTGGTATCCGCTTCACCAGCTGGGTATGGCCTTCCTTCAAATGGATGTGCGTGGCTTCCCATCCACTGTATGTGTATAGCCTCCCAACCACCATGTCTATGTGTCATCCCTTCCACCAAATGTGTGTGGCCTCCCATCCACCGTATGTGTTTGGCCCTCTGTCCACCATATGTGTGTTACCTCTCCCCACTAGGTTTGTGTGGCCTTCCCTCCACCAGATGTGTGTGGCCTTTCCTCCACTAGATGTATGCAGCTCCCCCTCTAATAGATGTGTCTGACCTACCTTTTACCACATGTGTATAGCTTTCCCTCCACCAAATGTGTATTGATTCCCCTCCATCAGATGTAAGTGGCCTCCCTTCCACAAGATGTGTGTGTCCTCCCTTCCATCAGTTGTGTATAGCCACCCTTCCATCACATGTAATTAACATCCTCTCCACCAGGTGTGAGTGGATAACCCTCATGACAGATGTGTGTGGCCTCCACTCTATCAAAGGTGTGTGGCCTCCAGGATATCGGATATGAGTGGTCTCCCCTCCACTGAATGTGTGTGGCCTCCCCTCCAACAAATATGTGTGGCCTCAATTTCAATGGATATGTAGGGCCTCCCCCCACAAGATGTGTGTGTTCTCTCCTCCACGAGATATGTGTGGCCTTACTTCCACTGGATATGTGTGGACTTCCCTTCACCAGATGTGTATGACTTCCCTCCACTACATGTGTGTAGCCTCCTCTCCATCAGATGTGTGTCGCCTACACTCCACCATATACGTGTGGCTTCTTCTCAACCTGATGTGTTTGAACTCCCTTCCACCAGATGTGTTGCCTCCCTTCCACAAGCTGTTTCTGCTCCTTTTTAACAGGTGCATGTGGCTTCCCCTACAACAGATGTGTATGGCCTCCCCTTCCATCGAATGTACGTGGCCTTCCCTTCCAATAGATGTTGTGGCCTCTCCTCCACCGCGTGTGTATGGACTCCATACAAAAACACATGTGTATAGCCCCCCTCGACCGGATGCGAATGGCCTCCCCTTTCATCTAATGTGTGTGTCCTCCCCTTCCAACAGATGTGTGTGTCCTCCCCTTCCAACAGATGTGTGTGTCCTCCCCTCCATCAAATGGTGTAGCCTCCCATCCACCAGTTATGCGTGGCTTCCCCTCCACAAGATGTATGTGGTTTCCACCAGATATGTGTGGCCTCCCCCATACCGGATCTTTTCTTTACCAGAACTGTGTGACCTCCCCTCCACCAGATTTATGTGGCCTTTCACCTACGATATGTGTGTGACCTCCCTTCCCCGGGTATGTCTGGCCTTCCCTTCACAATGGTGTTTCAATGTGGCCTTCCCTCTACCGGATGTGTTTGGTCTACCATCTACCAGAATTGTGTTGCCTACACTCTAGCAGATTAGTGTGGCCTCCAAAACACCAGATATGTGTGGCCTTCCTCCAACAGATTTGCGTGGCATCAACTTCAGCAGATGTGTGTGACCTCCGCTCACCTGGATGCGTGTGGCCTACTATCCTCTACGTGTGTGGCCTTACCACCACCATGTCTGTGTGGCCTCCCTTCCACAAGGTGTGTTTGCTCCCTCCCTCAACCAGATGTGTTTTTTCTCCCTTCCATTAGATGTGAATGAATTCCCATCCACCGTATGTGGCCTCCCCTCCACCAGGTGTGTGTTGCCTACCCTACACCAGATGTGAGTGGCCTCCTCTACACTAGATGTGCGTGCCCTTCCCTCCACCAGATTTGCGACACCTCCCCTCCACAAGATATGTGAATTTCCCTCCACCAGATATAAATGGCCTCCCTCCACCAGATGTATGTAGCCTCCCCTCCAACATATGGGAGTGACCTCCCCTTTCTTCGCATGTGTATGGCCTCCCCTTCCATCATCTGTGTGTGGCTTACTCATAAAACAGAATCGTGTGGAGTTTTCTTTCAACAGAAGTGTGACTTTCCCTTCCAACAGAAATGTGTGGCCTCCCCTTCCAACACAAGTATGTGACCTCCCTTTCAAACAGAAGTGTGTGGCCTTCTCTTCCAAGAGAAGGGCGTGGCTTCCCCACCAACAGATATATGTGGCCTTCCCTCCAACAAACTTGTGCGGCCTCACCCTCGAACAGATGTATGTGGGATCCCCTTCCAACAGAAGTGTGTGCCCCCCCCCCCTTAAAAATAGAGTATGTGGTATCCCTTCTCAAATAAAGTGTGTGGCCTCCCCGCCACCAGATATGTAGCGCTTACCTTTCG
>JAUTXX010306272.1:0-13837 GCA_032273605.1 Panulirus laevicauda | reverse complement strand
CACTGTGGGAAGCCCACACCATTCCCCCTCCAGCCTCTGTGTGTTGAACACTAGGAGGTCTAGTCCCACTGTGGGAAGCCCACACAACCCAGTGCCTAGATATTAACCACGAGTAGGTCTGGTCCCACTGTGGGAAGCCCACACCATTCCCCAGTGTTTAGGTGGTGACCACTACGAGGTCTCCTCCCACTGTGGGAAGCCCACACCATCCCCTCAGTGTCTGGGTGTTCAACAATTAGTCCCATTGTGGGGTGCCCACACCATCATTCCCCCAAGTCTCTGGTTGATGAGCACTGGGAGGTCTGGTCCCACTGTGGGAAGCTTACACAACCCAGTGCCTGGGTATTAACCACTAAGGGTCTGGTCCCACTGTGGGAAGCCCACATCATCCCCCATTGTTTAGGTGTTGACCACAGGGAGGTCTGGACCCACTGTGGGAAGCCCAGACCATCCCCCTAAGTCTCTGGGTGTTGACCACGAGGAGGTCTGGTCCCAGTGTGGGAAGCCAACACCATCCAAAAGTCTGGATGTTGACCTCTAAGAGGCATGGCCCCACTGTGGGAAGCCCAAACCATCCCCATCAGAGTCTGGGTGTTGACAACTAGGAGGTCTGGTCCTACTGTGGGAAGCCCATACCATCCCCCAGTGTCTGAGTGTTGACAACTAAGAGGTCTGGTCCCACTGTAGGAAGCCCACACAATCCACCCAGTGTCTGTGTGTTGACCACCAGGAGGTCTGATCCATTTGTGCGAAACCCACACCATCCCTCCCTCCCAGTTTTTGGGTGTTGAACACTAGTAGGACTGGTCCCAAAGGGGGAAACCCATACATCAACCCCCCCCCCCCCCTGGTGTCTTGATATTGACCACTAGGAGGTCTAGGTCCATTGTGGGAGCCCATACAGCCCAGTGTCTGGGTACTGACAACTTGTAAGTCTGATACCAATGTGAGAAGCCCACACCATCCCCTACTGTCTGGGTGTTGACCACTAGGAGGTCTAGTCACACTGTGGGAAGCCCATACATTTTCCCCAGTCTCTGAATGTTGACCGCTAGGAGGTCTGGTCCCACTGTGGGAAGCCCACACCATCTCAGTGTGCCTTCCACAATTTTTTCAAAGCTCCTGAACTTTCGCCTCCTCCCCCACCCACTGACTCACTTCCGCTTCCATGGTTACATCAGCTGCCAAATCCACTCCCAGATATCTAAAATATTTGACTTCCTCAAGTCTTTCTCCATTCAAACTTACCTTCCAATTGACTTGTCCCTCAACCTTACTGTACCTAATAACCTTGCTCTTATTCACATTTACTCACAGCTTTCTTCTTTCACACACTTTACCAAACTCAGTCACCAGCTTCTGCAGTTTCTCACCCGAATCAGCCACCAGACCTATATCATCAGCGAACAACAACTGACTCACTTCCCAAGCTCTCTCATCCGCAGTAGACTGCATATTTGCTCCTCTCTCCAAACCTCTTGCATTCACTTCTCTAACATCCCCATCCATAAGATACATAAACAAATCTAACAACCATGGAAGCATCACGCACCCCTGCCGCAAACCAGCATTCACTGAGAACCAATCATTTTCCTCTCTTCCTACTCGTACACATGCTTTACATCCTCGATAAAAACTTTTCAATGTTTCTAACAACCTGCCTACCACACCATATTTTCTAAATACTTTCCACAGAGCATCTCTATCAACTCTATAATATGCCTTCTCCAGTTCCATAAATGCTATATACAAATCCATTTGCTTTTCTAAGTATTTCTCATACATTTTTCAAAGCAAACACCTGATCCACACATCCTGTACCACTTCTGAAACCACACTGCTCTTCCCCAATCTTATGCTCTGTACATGCCTTCACCCTCTCAATCAATACCTTCCCATATAATTTCCAAGAAATACTCAAAAAACTTATACATGCAGGCATTCTTCCAATCCTTAGACACCTCACCTTGAGTCATACATACATTAAATCTCCTTACAATTAGTCTACAACACAGTCACCCCCTTTTTTAAGAAATTCCACCGCAATGCAATCCAAACCCGCCATGCCAGTTTTCATCTTCCACAAAGATTTCAGTACCTCTTCTCCGTTTACCAAATCATTCTCCCTAACCCTCTCACTTCGCACACCAACTAGAGGAAAACACCCTTTATCTGCCACTCTATCATCTAACACATTCAACAAACCTTCAAAATACTCAGCCATCTCCTTCTCACATCACCACTACATGTTATCACCTCCCCATCTGCCCCCTCCACCGATGTTCCCATTTGTTCTCTTGCCTTAGGCACTTTATTTACCTCCTTTCAAAACATCTTTTTATTCTCCCTAAAACTTAATGATGTTCCCACACCCCAACTCTCGCTCTCTTTTTCATCTCTTGCACCTTTCTCTTGACCCTCTGCCACTTTCTTTTATACATCGTCTTGTCATTTGCACTATTACCCTGCATATCTCGTCCAAATGCTTCTCTCTTCTCTTTCACAGACAATCTCAATTCTTCATCCCACAACTCACTACCCTTCCTAATCTGCCCACCTCCCACGCTTCTCATGATATAAGCATGTTTTGCAAAAGCCATCAAAGACTCCCACATGAAAGACTTCCTCACACAAGTCTTCTTCCCAAGCTCACGTCCTCTCACCACTCTCTTCATCCCAACATTCTTCTTTTCTGAAAACGTCTGTAAATCTTCACGTTCTCCTCCACAAGACAATGATCCAGTTGCACCTCTCAGCACATTAACATCCAAAAGTCTCTCTTTCGAGCGCCTATCAATTAGCATATAGTCCAATAACGCTCTCTCGCCTTCTCTCCTACTTATATACGTATACTTATGTATATCTCTCTTTTTGACCCAGGTATTCCCAATCACCAGTCCTTTTTCAGCACACAAATCTACAAGCTCTTCACCATTTCTATTTACAACACTGAACACCCCATGTACACCAGTTATTCCCTCAACTTCCACATTACTTACCTTTGCATTTAAATCACCCATCACCATAACCTAGTCTTGTGCATCAAAACTTCCAACAAACTCACTCAGCTGCTCCGAAATCAATTGCCTGTCATGATCTTTCTTCTCATGCCCCGGTGGCTATGCATTAATAATCACCCATCTCTCTCAATCCACTTTCAGTTTTACGCATATCAATGTATATATATTTATCTTATCATCCTTTGTCGCTGTCTCCCGCGTTAGCAAGGTAGCGCAAACTAAACAGAAGAAAGAATGGCCCAGCCCACCCACATACACCTGTATATACATACACCTCCACACACGCAAATATACATGCCTATACATTTCAACATATACATATATATACATACACAGACATATACATGAATACACATATACATAATTTATACTTGCTGACTTTATTCATTCCTGTCGCCACCCTGCCACACATGAAATGACAACCCCCTGCTCCTGCATGCGCGTGAGATAGCACGAGGAAAAGACAACAAAGGCCACATTCCTTCGAGCTCAGTCTCTAGCTGTCATGCATAATACACCCAAAGCACAGCTCCCTTTCCATATCCAGGCCCCACAAAATTTCCATGATTTACCTCAGACGCTTCACATGCTCTGGTTCAATCCAATGATAGCACATTGACCACAGTATACCACATCATTCCAATTCACTCTATTCCTTGCATGCCCTTCACCCTCCAGTATCTTCAAGCCCCGATTGCAAAAAAATTTTTCTCACTACATCCTTCCACCTCCAATTGGGTCTCCCACTTCTCGTTCCCTTCACCTCTGACACATATATCCTCTTTGTCAATCTTTCCTCACTCATTCTCTCCATGTGACCAAACCATTTCAAAACACCCTCCCTCCACCACACTTTTTTTTACTCCCACACATCTCTCCTACCCTTTCATTACTCACTCGATCAAACCACCCCACACCACACATTGTCCCCAAACATCTCATTTCCAACACATCCACCTCCTCCGCACAACCCTATCTATAGCCCACGCCTTGCAACCATACAACATTGTTGGAACCACCATTCCTTGAGGTGGGGAAATTCTTTCCTAAGGGTCTAATGGCCATCCACACAATACACAAAGCCAAGACCTCATAAGAAATGGCAGACATGGACAACAAATATTTCCCAGCACATGGTTGCTCCCTGGGGAAGTAACCCAATTTTGGGTGTCATTCTCCTCAAACCAGAAGAACCATTCACTACAGATGACCTCAAAACAGAAGGACCAAACATCACAGCTACACACCACAGTTACTGTCCACCATAGCTTGAAGAAATTAAATGGTACTGTAATTGTACAAAAGATAGGCACATCACCTACAAGCATTGTTATTGGAAGGTGTAGCATGCCAACATTGTAGTCCAGATAACAACTAAGGGCAAGGATGATTGTTGGTCACCTTTCGTTCACACCAACAATGACCTGTTGGATGAAGATCTACTAACAGGTTACCTGGACAATTGCCTTGAAGTAAAGCAAGGACAAGTTGAAGGAGAAACAGTAATAGCAATGTGCATTGGATGCTTCAGATTGCTAAGAGACTTTGTAAAGTCTGAAAATCATACTGGGAGGATTATGATGTGAAGAGCATTTGATAGCTTTGACCATGATTATTTCAAAACCAGTATTAGATTTAATACACTTTTTCTCTGGGGAAAAGTTTGTGCTGTAGTGTATTTGATACTTTGGCCCATAACTTTATGGTGGGTAATGTTCTAGTGGTAGCTAGGGTGAATGCCATTCAAAAGCCACAAACAGCTGCTGCAGTAACCACCAGGGCTAAAGTAGGTGAATTTAAGAAGGAAGTAGTCATTCTCCTGGTTGCGACATCAAGTGATCTCATTAAAGGGGCAGACAACAGCACAGACTAATGAATGAATGACAAACTAGCCAAGATTTGCCTGTATGTCTGTCAAAAACAAGTCTGTTAGAAGGGAGAAAGAATTATTCAGTTCATGGAGTAGCAAATGAGAATTTACTGTCGTCACTTTTGTTTCAGAAGTAAAGCTTCATTTGATTAGTGCTGGTGAAACTTCGTGCTTCTGTCATCAAGATGGGACACGAGCTATCCCTGAGCAGACACATGGGACACCAGAAGATCTTAGACCATGTAGAGGCATTGTTCATCTTGCCTAAAATGGGTCAAGATATCCTGAGGATGTGCTGCTCTTGTGATACCTGCCAGAGGATCATTGATAAAGGGAATATCCTGTGGGCACCTCTTCAACCCTTACCCATCATCTCTGAACCTTTTGGGTAGGTAGTGATTGATGTAGTAGGATCCATGGACACCCAAGCTCACGACAACTCCATGTATATAGGCATAAGTAAACCTCACAAGATGGCTGGAAGCAGTGCCTTTCAAGTTTACAGATATGGCTATGGTAGCAGTGGTGTTACTTCAGATTTTCTGTAGGGTGTGAACACCTAAGCAAGTGTTTATTGACGGAGGTTCACAATTTACCTCTGATATAATGGATGAGGTGCTCAGACTGCTTCCAGTCAAAGGATTGAAGACTGCACCTTATCACCTCACGACTGTGAGAGACTCAATGGCACTTTGATCAACCTTCACATTACTGTATGGGTGGGCAGTGAGAGGACTATTGCAAGTTTTGCACAAGTTGTTGGTAACAAAGAGTCTTCACCAAAGGTTAGGATGATGTATTGGTATGTTTTTGAGAAATGTGTGAACTTGTAAAGGAAGAGCTACTAAAGGCACAAGAATTCCAGAAGTATTACAATCTGAAGACCAGGCTATGTAACTTGCAGGTTGGAAATTGGTGCTTGGTGCTTGGTGCTACTTCCTTTAAATAGTAACAAGGTACTAGCTCAAAGAAAGAGATCATTGTACTCATTGGTGTCATGCCCCTCAACACCAGCTGTATTATCCACTTGGGTATGTAACTAAAACTGTTTCATTCCAACATACTGAAAAAGTATAGTGAGATTCTGTATGAATAGATTCTGATGAATAGAACAACTGCAAGTACAGGAGCACTGTGGGAGCACAGACAAAGTCATGAAAGAGGTAGGGTAACTTGACGGCCCCCAGCTGAAGCCAGAGCAAGGCAAGCCAAGACATACTCATCTCCACTCATCTGAGCAAACAATAGAAACAGCAGATTCAGGTAATTCTCGGGGAGTGTGATGATGTCTTCTCGGACTTGTCTTTGGTCATGTCAGTGGAACCATACCAGATAGGACTTATTGACATAAGACACAGGTGAGGTCCAAACCCTATTCCATTCCTTGCAGGCTGCTAGAAGCCTTAGTGAATGAGATTGCAGCAACAGAAAATGCAGGTAACATTGAGCTATCTACATGCAGTCCTATGGATGTGGTGGACGAGAGGATGAAGGCATGCATATCTTTGGTAACTTCAGGAAATTGAATGCCATTACTAAGTTTGATGCCAAACATATATCAGAATAAGGTGTCTTACTGAGTAGGCTGAGCAAGTTTAAGATCTTTACCAAGCTGGATTTGGGCAAATGATTTTTCCAAATTCCACTGCATCTTGACAGTTGCAAGATGACCACTTTCAGCACCCTGAAAGGTCTTTAAAATCACTGCCATGTACAACCTTTCAGCTTCTGACAAACTTCCAGCAGTTTTTATCAAGATTGTGAGGAAACTCTTAGGTGACATACATAGGGTAGAGCTGTTTGTAGATGACGTTCTAATCCACAACAGCAGTGTTTAGCAACACATAGCTCCTTGCAGCATTTGAAGGAGCATTTTATGACTGTCAAACCCAGTAAGTGTGACTTCATACTGGAATAGGTCGAATTCCCTAGACACATTGCATGAAATGGGATTAAGTGCTGTCTGAAGTAAAATTTAGAAAGAATCTAGTGTTCAACCTCCTAACAACAAGAAACACGTGTGTTAATTCTTGGGCTTTGAAGGATACTACAGAAGCTTTATCAACAAATTTGCTGCCATTGCCCTTCTTCTGTATAAGGCACTTAAGAATGATAAACCTAAGATCATTTGGACAGAAATGTTATATCAGGCATTTTATGATCTGAAAGCATCTTTTAAAAAAGTCCATCCTGCCTCATTCACACAGTGAGTTTATTTTACAGAACATTGCATCTCAGTGAGGAGTTGGACATTGGGTTGGGCAACGTATTCCTCAGGAGCAACCTTGTTCCTCAGGTAGTTGTGGGTTAGGCTAGGAGCCTTGTTTCCTTTTAGATATGATCGTATACCTTCATGTGATATTCTTTTGTTATTCCCCTATGAAGAAAAACAGGTAGGATTTGTATATGGCATTAATGAATCTCGAGAAAGCATTATGGAAGGTCATAAGAATATACGATATGGAAAGAAAGCTGCTGGAAGCAGCGAGAAGTTTTTATGAAGGTTGTAGGGTATGTGTGTGAGGAGGAATAGATCCAGGAGAAAGCTGTCTGCAGCAGGGATTTGATGTCATCTTGGCCTTTTGAATAGTTTATGGATGGGGTGATGATGTAGATATATACAAAAGACATGGAGAGATAGGTGAGTATGCAGTTTGTAGGGGATGAGGGGGCTTGGGAAGTATGTCAGTTGTTGTTTGATGATGGCACTGGTGGCAGATTTGATTGAGAAATTGTAGAAGTTGGTGACTGAGTTTAGAAGAGTGTAGAGGAAGTTGAGAGTAAATGTAAATGAAAGCAAGTTTATTAGGTTTAGCAGGGTAAAGGCACAGGATAATTGGGATGTGAGTTTGAAGGGAAAAATTTTGGAGGAAGTAAGGTGTTTTAGGTACCTAGGAGTGAATATGGCAGCAAATGGAACCATGAAAGCAAAAATAAGTTGCCAGATGGGTGAGGGGGAGAAGGTTGTGGGAGCTTTGAAGAATATGTGGAAAGAGAGGTCTCTATATGAAAGGACAAAAATAGGTATGTTTGAAGGTTTAGTAGTTCCTACAATGTTGTATAGATGTGAGGCATGGGCTATAAATGAAGATGTCCAGAGGAGGGTGGATGTGATGGTAATGAAACGTTTGAAGATAATATGTGATGTGAGGTTGTTTGATTGAGTAAGTAGTAAAAGGACACAAGAAAGGTGTGGTAATGAAAAGAGTGGTTGAGAGCGCTCAAAAAGGGTGTGCTTAAATGGCTTGGACACATTAAGAAAATGAGTTAAGAGAGGGAGACATTGAAGATATATGTGTCAAATGTGGAGGGAACAAGGAGGAGGGGGAGACCAAACTGGAGATAGAAGAATGGAGTGAAAAAGATTTCGAGTGAGTGGGGCCTGATCATGCAGGAGGGTGAAAGGCATAGATGGGATAGAGTGAATTGGAATGAAGTTGTACTGAGCCAGGGCATGTGAATCATATGAGGAAACCATGGAAAGGTTTGTGGGGCCTGGTTTTGGACAGAGGACTGTTGGTTTGTTGCATTGCACATGACAGGTAGAAAATGAGTGTAGGGAAATGCGGTCTTTCTTTATCTCTTCCTGGCACTACCTCACTAAAGTGGGAAACGTGATCTAGTGTGATATTTTCTCATACTTGATTGCTGTTTCCATAGTACCAGGACCAGAGGAAGAAAGGCCATATCCACTCACATTCATTCTCAGGCTGTCATTAATAATAAACCAGAACTACAGCCCCCTATTCACACAAATTTGGTCTTCTTGTTCTTGTTTCCTCCACTTCTAACACGTATATCCTTTTAGTCAACCTTTCCTCACTCATTCTCTCCATATGCCCAAACCACTTCAGCACACTCTCCTTAGCTGTCTCAATTCCCACTCTCCAAAAACACACACACACACACACACACACACACACACACAGCCCATGCCTTACATCCTCACAAGATTTTTTTTTTTTAGAATGAAATGATAGTTGAATGCAACAAATCAGAGATCCAGCTTCTGTTGCAACAGTGAATGTGTTACTAGATATTGTATGCAGAAAAGATTCTTGTCTCCAGAAAGATCATCCAGTCCATTTACCGTTTTGGTAGCAGGTTTAACTTTGGCCCAAATTGTTGAAGAGTGAGTAATTATCTCATATCCCATGCTATTTATCCTTTTTATTGTCTTTTAGCTCCCACTGAGGAGGTAGAGAACAAAAGTATGGAGACTATAGAAGCAGATGGACATCATGTCATCGAAATCGTGCACCACCTATAAAGTTCTCATAAATAATGTTTCCTTGTACCTTGACCATAAGGTCTTAGACTTTTTTAAGACCATGAGTTTTCTAATTCTATGAGGGGATGATGTTATGATAGTAAAGATAAATGTTTTACTCTGGCTACATAATACATGTCATGAAGCCTACAAATTTCTTTTTAATATACAAGCCTTACCATGAAGTATGTTACTCATTTGGCTCAATAGAATTAGTATGAAAGTTGCTGGAATACTTGTACACAACAGATGTTGAAGAATTAAGCAGAACAGTTGAAGCCAAATGTCTTTGTAGTTAGTAGTTGGTAGGCAGCCAATGACCATGGAGGTATATTACCTGCACTATCTGCCTGGGCATTGGGAGGGTTAGTGACAGCTGTGTAGAAAACCAGCATTTCAGTGGTTGCCAAGTTGCACTCCTCTGACCTAGGTCACTGTCTTTTCTTTCTGCCTAACCCACACATGGACTGTTGGCATTCTGTTTACAAATATGCAATCCCTCCTGTCACACATAACTCTTGACAGCACTTAACTCACACAATTCATTCATTTTAACTCTAGATTTTCCTCTGGGGAGTGCTGTGTGCTAGCCCTGCCTTTTGGCAATATGGTGGGAGCAATGAATAGAAGTAGTAGGTAGGAGTATTAGGTAGAAGTAGTCAGTAGGAACATTAGGAAGGAGCCTCTTCAAACATTGCAGTAAACTTGTCCTCTGCCAGTGGCCTGTTAAAGGGTGAGGCACTAAAGGTTAAGAGGCAGCACTAGAGTTCACTAGTTATGGAGACTATTGCAATGGCCACCCCCTTGAGGGAGTTCCAGAATGGAACAGGCATTAGAGGTATAGATAGATTGATAGATTTGATTTTTCTCTTTTCCAACTCATGTTTATTTATTTTCTCAATGCTCATAATTTTCTAACATGGTTTATTAAAGAATCCCCATTCCCATATTTTCTCACCAATCCCAGGTTCCCTGTCATGCATGAAGAACCTTATTTTTTCATCACTAGATATCTGTATTTCCTTTAAACTACTATAAAATGGTTTACTTTATAGCTTCTGCACTTAGAAAAATGCTGTCATGGGTTCTTAAATACCAGAGCATGGGATTTGTAGTATGTATTGGAGTATGTAGATGTCACCATACTTATATTGCAGGGGAATTTTTAATTGGTATAAGTTCTAACTATCTATTATTAGAGGCTTCATGGCTTTATTCTTTTAATTTCCTTCTCTTTTTCAGGTGTGGTGGACAAAAGCGTTGAGTTACTGTCTTCCTCAGATGATGATCTTACACTGGAAAAAGTATTCACCATTGTGGAACAATCCATGGTTGATGAGTGGGAACATGCCCAGACTGATGACCATGAATATTGTCAGAAAATGATTGCAAGGGAGCCACCAGGTGAAGCCAGTAGATATTTTTGTAAAGGGTACATAAAATGACTTTTCACTGTTAATGGCATGAAGGGTCATGGGATATGTTGAAATGATATCTATAGTGTTCTAATGATAGGTGTTATCCAGAGCATAAGCAGAGAGTGTGACTTGTGTTAGTCTAGGAATGTGATTTCTGATGAGTGTATGCTTTATGGGTTGGAGTTTGACTTGAGTTATCAGGTTGGTTATTCTGTACTTTTCATGTTATTTTGGTGTATTTGTGCCTTGTCAGTGTTGTATTTGTTAGGTTGAAGGATCTGTGAGTAGAGGTTACTGAAGTGTAGGGCAGGGGTAAGTTTAGGGTTAGTGATTAGTTATAATAGTGGTATGATGGGAGGGGTCTAGTGCCGTTGCATGATATTCATTGCTGAACATGTTGAGGTGGGACAGTATTGGGAGGCTTTTTATTTTGTTGTGAAAGTGTTAAATGCTTAAGGTTGATAGGCAGCTAGTGATTGTTCAGAGTTCACTATTTTTTGTTGATTGTAGCAAGCATTTTTATATTTTCTTTTGAGAGGATAGAAGACCAGGCAGGTGAGATACAGTTCAAGGTGGAGTGGATGAATTGTCAGTTGAGGATATTGGAGGATTCTTTTTCTTGCCCAAAGCTGGTGCAAGTTGGTGTTCTAAGGGCATTTAGTTTGTGTGTTGCTTTTATGTTGATGTTATTGATGTGGGGAGTAAATTTCATATTGTGGGTGAAGCTTAGATTGGCTGGTGTTTTGCTCATTAGGAGTAACTGTCCAATCAAGGTGACTGAAGGTTGTAAGCTGGATTTATTACTAATCTGGTGGGAAAAGAGAGCCTGAAGGCTTTTTTTGTAGATGCAGGCATTCTGTCCTGGATAAGATATTGTTTCAGTTGTGTAATGTTATGCTGCACATTTGATGTTGCTGCTGTGGTGTCAGGATGTAATGATCTGTTTGATGGTAAGGGAAGGGAGTTTTTTAATTGTGGGGCCCCATCTCTTAAACATTCTTACTGTAAAACGACATCTTAAATTTGTGTATACTTTCTGCAGTAACCATACCCTCAGTCATTCTTTTCCATTCACCCATCACTCTAATACTGTAAGAGGTTTTCTTTACATCTTTTTTAAAATATTTTCCTCTTAATTTCATGTTATGACATGTGGTTGCTCTGTCTCTACATCTCTCAAACAACTGTTCACTGTTCATATCACTGATCTCTTAAAGACTTAAGGTTATGATCAAGTCACTCTGCAGTTTTATCCCTTCCAGGGTGAGTAAATCTAAAGCTTCCAGCCTTTTCCTGTAACTTAGTTCTAGATCTCTTGATTTTTTTGGTACCATCTTTGTTACCTTCCTTTGGACCTCCTCTGTTAGCTTTTTGTGCTTCTTTGTGTTTGGTGACCAAACCTGAGAAGTATATTCTAGTTTAGGCCTTATGTAGGCTATGAATAGATTGCAGAATATTTCCTTATCCATGTATCTGAAAGCTATTCTGATGTTTGCCAGGAGAAAGTTTGTTTCCCAAGTTTTTCTCTCAATGTTGGACTTTGGCAACAGGTTAGAGACAATGTTGCCTCCCAAATCCTTTTAGCACATGGAATCTTGTAGCTTACTTTCATTTAGATAATAATCATATTGAGTCCATCTTTCACTTTGTCCCATCCTCATTATATTTGCTTTGGTTGAATTTCATCAACCATGTTTCAGATTAACTTCAGTCTGTTTAGATATCCTTCTAAGGTTATGTAATCCTCTTCATTTTTTACTTCCTTTATGACCTTTGCATCATCTGAAAACATATTTAGGAAGGATTCCAAGTCTTCTGGCATTGTCGTAGATTAAGAAGAGTAATGGACCCAGGTCACCTCAACTGTTTTGGAAAAGGGTTCCTTGATATGTCAATTATCCCTTCCTCCTGAGATAATCTTATATCTACTGAATGAGTTTTCCTCTGATTCCTGCCTGGTGATCCAGTTTCTTAAATTAGCCTACTACGTAGAGTAGTGTCAGATGCTTTCTGGCAGTCCAGACACAAACAGTCCACCCAACTTTCCCTTTTGTCCAGGACTAAAGTCACTGTTTCATAAAAGTCTAAGAGATTAGTTACACAGGACCTCCTTTCTCCCAAACCATTCTGGCTTTTCCTTGGGGAATTTTTATCTACAGAGAGCCATTCACTTGATTTTTAATTATCTTTTCCGTAACCTTATACATCAAACTCGTTTGTTCAACACCCGCTCCTGGTCTCCTTTCTTATATGTAGGTATGACATTTGCTATTTTCCTTTCCTTTGGCGCTTTGCTTCTCTCTAGTGACATCTTGAGCAAAGGTGTATCAAGCATATCTGTACACATCTTTGGCAAATATAGTGAAATTTCATCAGGGCTATGATCCTTGTGTGGTTCAAATTTTTTGACATTATGTTTATATCTTTTCTTGGCATATTACTGATTTCCCAAACCTCTTTCCCATTCCATGTCATTCATCCTCTTGCATGTTCAGGCTCAGATCACTCAGAATGTTTTTCACTGCATCCTTCCATCTCCAGTTTGGCCTTCGCTGCATCTTTCTGCCTCTAGTTTGGTCTCCTCCTTTTCCCCTTTAATTCTGACATATATATATCTTCTTTGTCAACCTCTTCTCACTCATTCCTTCCTAATGTTCACACTATTTCAGCACACCTTCTACAGTTCTCGCAGCTACATCTCTCTCATACTCTTTTATTACTCACTCAAACCACCTCACACCATATATTGTCCCCAAACCACGCCTTTTTTTACCACACCTCTTTCTTATTCTTTTATAACTTAATCAAACCACCTCACACCATGTATTGTTTTCAAGCATTTGATTTCCATGACATTCATCCTCATGTATATCCCATACCATGGATCTGTAGAACACTGGTTGCCACTACTTTTCTTCCAACATACCCTTTTTTTTGCCTTCTCAGACAATGACTCCTCTTTCTACGTATTCTTCAATGCTTTCAGAACCTTTGCCCCCTCACCCACCTTATAACTCTCTTCCACTTCCATTTCCATTTGCTGCCATAACCATGTGTAGGTATCTAAAACACCTCCTCCAAATTTTCTTCATTCAGACTCTCTCCCCAACTACCCTGTCCTTCTACTCTGCTAAACCTAATAACATTGCTTTTATTCACATTCACTCTCATCTTCTGTCTTTCACACACATCCAAACTCACTCACCAACTTCTTTAGTTTCTCACTCAGATCCACCACCAGTGCTCTGTCATCAGCAAA
>JAUTXX010306161.1:0-13839 GCA_032273605.1 Panulirus laevicauda | reverse complement strand
CTCCCATGATGTTATGGCATGTGGTGGGGAAAGGGGAGGGGGGGGGGGGGGGTTCAAACGACGATATGCATCATTAAACTAACGAAAACGATGTCATCAGTGGCCAATCATAGCTTCGAAAAAAGACAGAAGGGAAACTAACACTCTCTTTAGATGGAAGCCATGGACTCCACTAATTCCGCTAATGCCCCCAGGACAACGTTATCGTGTTGGTGTTTCTACCCAACATGTCACCTGTCATGTAACCCGACAGGCAGAAGCGAAACGATGTCACTGTAACCTGCAATGTAGGATTAGGGCAATATTATCTGACGGAGTATAAAAAAAAAACACTAAGACCTGGCCGGTCACACTGGCCTGAGGGATCGTACAATACGAAAGGTTACGTGTGACGTAACGTGACCCATCACGTCACCAGTCCGTCTTTCTATCCACCAGTCACAATGCCTTAAGGGGACTTTCTACCTGGCAGATTACAGAGCCCTTCAACCACTTTCCGCCTGGCAGTTCACATCAAAAGTAACCTGCCGGGTAAAGACGAGACGACCACCCCCTGGGTTAATGTGACCTACCAGGATGGAAGATTCCTGGGCTTCTGTAACGTGCAAGGTAGAAAGACCCCTGCGAATCATAGACTGCTGGACTGAAAGACCTACTGGTCGAATTACCCTGGGAGTCTTCCTACATGGCAGGTCACATTACCTCTGGGGTTTTCATCATCCACATGAGCTGTCTACAGAATTCAGTATACTGTCCACTAAGGATTCCAACTGGCAGGTTACACTTGTATAAAGACATGGTCACAATTACTTCCAAGAGACGAACGAAATCGATGAAACTGTTTCAAGAAGAAATTATACCTTCCATCAACACACTGGTCACCACACAGGCCCCCTGCTAGCACGTGGTGGTGGTTGCTGTGTCCGAGTTGACAGCAGCCTTTCGTCTGGATTCTATGATGTAATCATCGTTTCTATAGTGCTAGGTGGCAGGGTAACCCCATTACTGATTCAATGAGAGTAATTTGCGACTCTTCCACACGGAAGACTTAACGTAACTATACCATTTTGAATCGGCTGTTCTCCAGCGGTGTGACGCCATGCGAAGCGTTCTTGCTTGTTTACGATTACGTCACAGTCAAATGAGATTACAACGTTATCCTATTTTAAGAATACCTTAATAACTCTCAGATGCATTTCAAAATGTTTATAAGTCTCGCAGATTTCGGATATAGATAAGAAAAATATTAATAATGATGTATTCCGAGAGAAAATACTTTAGACTTTCAAAGATCAGTGCGAGCAACGAGAACACTGGCGATTGTCACAAATTCATGTCGGGTTAGGGTTAGTAATATGCTTTCGGTCTCCAGAGGGCGAAAGACAGTTTATGTCCAGACATACAAAACGGGTGCTAAATCAATTATGTCGTCGACTTACCCCATTCATAATAAACGTGTGGCCGTGCCTTTATCTATTTACCTTATGGACCACATTGCCTGAAAGGGGTATACCTATGTGGCAGGTCATATTAACCTTACGGTGTCTACCCATCAGGTCTCACTAACCTATGGGAGTTTCTACCTGGTAGGTCACAATGCCCTGGTACTCCTTCACAAGAAATCACATGGATCTTTCTACCACGCGGATCATATTGCCTTAATGGGTCACATTGGCTTTCTCTTTTTTCTATCTGACCGACAGGTCACATTACCTTTTGACATGTCACATTACCTTATATATATACGTACACATGTACATATTCATGCTTGCCTTCATCCATTCTGGCGCTACCCCGCCCCACAGGAAACAGCATTGCTATCACCTGAGAAAGAATACTTCCCACATATTACCTGCATGTCGTAGAAGGCGACTAAAAGGGGTGAGAGCAGGGGGCGAGAAATCTCCCCCTCCAAAAGGACTAGAAAAGGAGGCTAAGTGAGGATGTTCCCGCTAAGGCTCGGTCCTCTGTTCTTGACGCTTCCTTGCTAATGTAGGAAATGTATGAAGAAAATATATACAAATACAGTATGTTAATATTTTCATATATGTTCACCATATCCTGCATTAGTGAGGTAGGGGTACGAACAGACGAAGATAAGACTTCAGTCATTCATATCCACTCTCTAGCTGTCATGTACACTCAAATCCACCCTCTAGCTGTCATGTACAATGCATTGAAACCAGAGCCTGGCCACAGCCGGGCCCCAATAGGCCATGGCTTCCCCAACAGCTTCATATGCGCTAGTTAAGCCTATTGACAGCACATCATCCTCTAAAAATCACATTACTCCAATTCCTCCTATCCTTTGCATACCTTGTACCCTCCTGCATGTTCAGGCCCTAAGTCTTCAAAGCATCTTGCACTCCATCCTTCCAACTCTTCTTTGGTGTTCCCCTTTTCCTTGTTCCCTCCACTCTGACATATACACACTCATAGTCATCCTTTCTTCACTAACCCTCTCCATATGTTCAAACCATTTCAGCATGCCTTCTTCACCTTTCTCATAAACCCACAACCCACACCACTCGCTTACCCTATTTGTCCTCAAACATTTCATTTTCAACGCATTCACTCTAGCCTCTGCCAGGTACCTAATTTATCGATCAATACCATGGGGATGATGACCAGCTGGGTGGACTAATTACCAACAGTCCTAAGGAAAAGAAATTCACAACAGCAAAGATTAATGGCTCAAAAATATTCATAACTGAAAGTTGTGGATGACTTTAACTATATCAAGTGAGTGAAAATTAGGAGCCTAAGGACTAATTCACTGCCACTGGTAACACCCACAGAACATATACAAGTACTGTAAGGGGAAACTTTGGGTTGTTCAAATTCAGATGGGAAAATTTAGGATTATATAGCATATTTAGTTGCTTGAGGTGATCATTTGTATGACATACATACTGAATATACACACTGAGTGTGGGTTAAGGATGTATAAACCTGATCCACCCCATTAAAATGCACTATGATCTCTGCTGTAACTTATTCTCTTATAGTGACTTTTAGTGCTCTGGATTCTTAATAAGTTACTTTATAGTAATATTCTCATAAATAAGTTGCTGTTAAGTAGGAAATACCTGTACCTGAAAGAGAGGAATAACATTGGTTTTAATGACATTTTGTTCATTGTGAAATATCTGAACCCAAAGTGGTATGTATTCCTTACACAAATGTTATGTGAAATTTCAAACTAATGTTGACAATCAGTATCATATTATCTTGTATAATGTACTACAGCACTAAGGGTATTTTCCAGGAACAATGATTGTAAATTGTAAGAAAAGACTCATTACCATTGTATACATAACAAAGCTGAACCTTTCAACCTCTTAAGCAGTTTTATACATTTATAGAATTATTAAAACGAATAAACAAGAAAGATAGGCCTCGCTCCTATATATTTGACCTGTGATACTGCAGTTTTATAAATCTGAATGAGACATAACAAGGGATGAGGCAGTTTGAATTACGAAAATATAAAGGAACTGGAGTGTTTCAAGTACTTACAAGTTGAAAATGAAGATGACAGCAGAGGGAAACATGGGAACTAAAGTGAATCATAGGGTGGGAGAAGGAAGGATGGCATCAAATGATAATCTGTACAAGATTTATGTTTGTTGCCTTTTTTTTGTTTTGTGACCAATCCCTTTATCACTGTTTTTAAATTTCATCTGCCTTTTCCTAAGCTCCAGTAGGGTCTGGGCCCTGGGGATTTGGAAAATGCTATCAAGCCAACAATCTCACCCAAATATATGCATCCAAGCTACCAAACCTATGTCTCCTGAAGATGACAGTTTACCAAAAAAAAGATATCATTAAGGAATTGACCTTTGTTTTCTATTGGTACATATAGAAAATGAATACATAAGATTTATTTGTATGTGAAATAAGCAATTAGACTATGGGTACGGTTAGTAATATCCAAAGCATCCCAACATCATGAACCTCATCCCAACATGGGAGAGATTCTAGGATTGATTTCTGTGAAATCATAAGAACTTCCCTTTTTGTTTCATTATACTTGATTGAGCATAATTTTCCTCCTTATAAACCAAACAAAAATCAATTTTACTGGTTCTTGATTTAGTGAAACACATCTTCCTTCTATATAATCCTTTATTAAGAAATGGAAAACAGGTAAAAGACTGAATAACAAATGTTCAGTGCAGTGATGTAACAATTCAGAGCTGTGGGATTAAATTGAGCTTATGAAATACATATATATACATATTCAAGGGATTTGTGCTCAAATTTTAATTAAACTGAATAGCATGGGGATGGGGCATTTTGATTTTGAAACTTGAGCATCTCAAATCGTCAATAAACACACATTTTTAATGTAATAAGCCACACTGTGACACTTCTGTTGTATGCGTAGAGTATCTAATCAAAACAAATTACTAATATTGTTTAATGCAAATTTAGCATTACCAGTAGATTTTTTTTTAGTGTTTCAATACCTCAGGTGAAAATCAAGGAAATTTTCAAGATATATACTTTACAGTCATTTTTATACTTTTCATATTACAGTAATAAGAAAGAAAAATAGTTCTGACATGAAATTTCAATGCAATACCAGTAGGTATATATATTAACTAATAGCTGTCAATCAACATAATCATTCAATACAGTAATAACATTACCAGCATTGGGCATAAAGTTATAAGGCAGACCAGTCCATGTATACTATGACTTGAACAACTCTCTTTAAAGCTGTTACATGAATTTTGTGTACATTATGATGTTACATCAAATGTAACTGTGCATTCAGAAACAATCAATATTACATCAAAATTCCTCAAACTCAGACTTCCTGGAGGGAATCATGGTCTAGACCATGAAAATCTTAATCAATATACTGGAGAATCAAAGCATATCAAATAACTATAAATTTGGTATTCATATTCTAGCCGACTAAAAGTTGTCAGAAAATAGCTTTCATGGCAAGAATGGTTAAACAAAGAGAATTTTAAATATCAAGCAAAATCAGTCACAAAGTAAGACATGAAAATGTGTATGGAAAATTTAAAAAGTCTAAATTCACTAACACAAGCCATATTTACCATAGAAATGCACTTTACTATCTTCCTCCTCATCATCATCTTTTGACAATTCTTACCATGGAAGACCTAAAGTTACTCAACTGACAGAACCTAAATTGACTTTAGTAAAGGCTCTAAAGTGCTGGGATCCCTAACATCACCATTGTTTCACCTCATGCCAAGGCCCATCAGTCTTTAGTCTCTCAGTCATCTGAAGTTTTGCCCTTATAGTCATCCCCATAAATTTTCCTTTTCTCTTACCTCTTGATGTGAGAGAAATGAGAGTCAGTAGACAATACAAAACTGTACACAGATAAATATGTTACAACTTACCATTACAGAAAAATAACACAGCTCTCTGAACCTGAAGACAGATAAATGCACAGACCAGTCACATGGGTCATATTACCATGCAGTTGGTAATTGGAGTCATTTACACTTCATGGATTCAATCAAAATATCAGAATGATACTACACACCCAAAAAAATATCTAGAGAATTATAATTTTCTAGGGTTGAAAATTCTGAGTTTGGGGAATTTGTGTACAAGAGCCCAAATGAAATATGTTTAGTCATTTTAAAATGCTATAACACACACTTTGACCACTTCAAATAAGACACTAAAAGATTATGCATTGGTTTGAAACAGGATTTTCTGTTCCGCCATTTTTAAGATCATCTCAAGGACATTTCTCCAACTTTGCCTATTTCTGTGTGTCATCAATTAACACACCCATATCTTCAAATCCTATAAGAAATGCTGTAATATCTCGTGACACTTTCCTTGGATGACTATGCTTTCCTGCTATCAACAGTAACATAAATGTACACTATGTCTTAGCCAAGAGTGCTATCACAATATCAGCGATACAATGTGGTTTGTTGTATAACGTTGAGATAAGCAAAGGGTCCTTACTCTGAAGTCGGGCATATTATGTTTTTAGTCATAAACAAATGCAACAGCTTGAATTGAATGTGCACTTAACAACTGATTGTGGAACAGCAAAATGCAAATTACTGCATGAATAATTACTATGCTAACTGACTGCAATAGAAGTCTGATACATCAAAGCAGTCTCAGATGATTGGTATAGGAATTCAACCATTTGTGGCATTGCCAACACAGTCATTTATATGCCAGAAATATGGCACCATGAGTGGTGTTAAAATTCTACTGTTGTTAAAGGCTAAATAACTACAATACACTGATATTGTGTCATAGCCCCTACTGGCTCTTCAGCACGTACTAATGGAGGCTGCCCTGAGTAATACTGGGAAATGCTATCTTAGCAAAACAAAAGCCTCATCTGATAAAAGATTTGAGCACAATGACTATGCTGCAAACATTTTAACTTAAGAATTAAGTAAATCATAATATGTACATAAAAATTCAGGCAAATTGTCTACATCGTGGTAGAAATTAGTCTTAAATGTTCTGTATTTAGGATACTTTGAAAAATTACAATTGTGTAATAAAGATGTATAGAATATCACTAGATACTATTAAGGAGCTACTTATTTTCACAAGTACAAACAACTGGACTTGAGGAAATGCTTAAAAAAATTTCCCAGTATTATTTCAAATGCTTTTAAGTTTCCTATCAGAGTAGTGTTTCGATTGTGCAACACTTGAAATCTCGATCCAAATTTCGTTGTGTGGCAACTACTGGAGGGGCATTTGTTGATATAAATTTTCCAAGTAAAATTTTTAAATTTTTCCTTTGTATAGTGATTATGGTAAACCTTAACTTCTCATTAAATGCTTTAAATCATATGATTACCTTTTAAATAAATGTAAGGCTACTTTCCATAATTACTACTGTTTGTATAAAGTCTGACACTTGAAAAGATTTCAGTGAAAAAATTTTGAATGTAATCTAAGGAATATAAATACTTTCTAAAAAACGAAATCTAATAAGAGATGGAAAGCTATTACTGTATTAATCTGTCCCAATTAAGTTCGTGAGTAAGAATTATGTTGACATACGAATTTAAATGAAAACTATTATCTAATACAATACTGAACAATGATAAATGTATTTCAAAGCAAAAAAAAGTTTCAATAGCATTTCCAAGATGGCACCCATGCAAGGCAAAGAACACCCATGTACAAATTCAACATAACTTCTCAATTCAAATGGTCTGTAAGAGAGAAAAAAGTTACCCAATTCTCTCTCTGCCTTAGTTCAATGTGAAAGATATGGAAATATAATAGGTCAAATGTTAATTTTTTTTTCTTCAGCATGCCAGGATTCTCTTACTATGCTTTGCAACTCAATGATTTTTAATGATAAGCAGTGCAATTGACACCACCAATAATTCTGAGCAATTCCAACTTTTTAGGAATCAATCCATCTTTTTAAATGAATTTATTCTACTACATTAGGAAAACGTTTCTTCTCTATAAATCTGCAAAATACAATTACATAGATGCCCATCCAGTTGTGTATAGATACATAACCTTCTATGATTTATAAACTTTGCTCTTTCAGTCTAAACCTAAACTATGCATACAGTCTTAACGTCGTATATCGACTTTTGCTGGCTCTGAGCCTCATAAATACACTTCAATATTCCAACAAGTGACACATACTCCACAGTGTTGGAGCTGCCTCAACTGTATCAGCTGTAGATCAGTTGTATCATAACACTGCCACCATCATTATGTGCCAAAATCAAAAATAAATAAATGGAAATTGACAGTTTCAATATACTACAGAAAAAAGTGACTTAGTAATCAAGTAAGCTTTAATGATAATCTTATGCGTCACATTCACAACCATTTTGACAGTCTTTCTTACCAAAATAAAAAAGAAATAAATGTTTCATTAAAACCCTCATTTATCTCAAGGATTTGAAATGTTCATAATACCTAACACTTTCCAGAACTCTTCAGTAAACTGAGAGAAACTTCAGTATCAGTACAGTCAATGCCAACGGCTAAACTTTGATTTATATATGACATTACCTTTCAAGGCTGAAACAATAAGTAATTAAAAAAAAAGTGTGTAATTTCATCATTTCATGTACTGAAATTCTAAGAAATGTTACCAGCTCATTAGTGTTATCTCTATAAAATCACGAAATGTAAATCAAAGAGCAAGAGAACCTTTCTGACACCATGCTAGGACACATTATAGAAAGTGGTTCTTGATATATATATATATTGGGCCAGTATATCAATGACTTCAAAATTTATCTTACTTTCAATGAGTTCTCTCAGTCAAAATATCCAATTACCATTTACATTACTTACCAATCTATGGTAATCATACATCTTTCTATTAGTATCATATCAACACAATTCAAAAATATGAACATTTACTCCAATCAAAAGTTTCAGCAACACCACAAATGCCCCTCCACATATTGAAAAACAACTGTCAAGACTAAATTGCTAAAAGAATGGATTATACTGGCCTTGACAGTATGCTCTACCTAAGAGTAGCAGGGAAATATTGAACTGTCAATACCCTTTACTTAAGATATTTGGAAAAAGATGATTTACTAATAATCATTAATAATGTTACATTTTGATATGTTGAATACACAACTGGTGCTCTGGGAATAACAATTATATGCATCATTACCTATTCATGAATTACAGGGGATTGTTAAGGACTTTGTAGGTGAAAGAGAAAATCTTGAAAATCCACAAAACTGTGTGGAGACTATATATATATATTTATATATAATATATGTACTGTATATACAAAGAACAGTGTTAAAAAACTGGGAGCCTTACCCTATGAACTCACAAAATTGGACAAGTTGCACAAATATATAAAGGGTATGAAAAACATTCTTATTTTTCTTACAACAGGTATATATAATACACTTCAATACAAAGGATCTTCCATCATCTCAATATGAAGCCAAGACAACAACAACAACAACAAATCCTTAATCCTGTTTCTTTTCTCAGAGTTACTTACTGTTTACAACCATGGTAGGCAATAAAATATTTGCTTGCATATGCTATTTATGCAAACAAATAAAGAACAGATTATGCATATAATTTCAGAGTGTGACAGTTGAGAAGCAATAATATACTTTTTGAAGGCTTCACACTTTTGTGGAAGTTCCTTTGGGAAACTGAGTAAAGCACAATATAATTACCTTTAGAAAAGATTAGACTTATCTTAATATAGATATATAAATCACTGACCTCTAAGAGTTACAAAGGATAGGCTCACTTCATACATACTGCAAGGACTGAAGCAATACACTTTTAAAAAGTTCTTTAAGAGTAAATTAATACTCAAAGCTTTTACAAAATTATTTACCACCTATAGCAGGAATGTACAAAGATTTATAAAAATCCAATGATAAATAAGATGCAAAGAAAAAAATAACCATGTCTAGACAAGTTTGCAGGCTAGCCCAGAAGGATTACACAGCGCCTTATCTATTTGCATAACTCGTCAAGTGATGGTTGACTGACTTCACTACATCTACCAGAGTTGCATAGAACACAAAAGCACATCTTTGGTCTGGCCTGACAATTACTTCAGGGACGATGTTTTAGCGTAGCATTTTCCTGAAAATCAGAATAAGGTTTTACAGGATAAGATGAAAACTTTGAAAGGCTGGTAGGAATATTAAGTAATCCAGGGTGCTCTGCAGTTAAACCTCATAAATACAATACCATCCATCCTCTATAATTACCTAAGTTCGAGAAATGTAAAAATCATAACTTTTTTTTTTTACTAATTAGTGAGACCTGCGTAGCTATGAAGTCGAGTACTGAATTGCATAGATATAAAGCTTAGTTGTGTTATCCTGTGAATGATGAAAGTCCTAAAACATACGGTCCCTTACCGCTAAGTAAGGAAAAACATCAAAGGTGCAGAGTTGCTTGTCCATGGCTGAAGATGAAGAATTACCAACCCCGCACATACACTACAGCAAAACATAGTGCTAATCACAGTTAATTCCCAAGATCAAAAGTTCTAGAGCTGTAAGGATTTGAGTTTCCCACTACTTTATGTCCTAAACGCTTTAAAGATTATTTTCCTTTTCAGTCAATTTAAATGACTAAATAAATTGCCACAGCCTTTTGTTCCCATGAGAACACCTCGAGAATGCTACTCAAAAGCTTTGATAATATGGTGGCATTTGTTTCTAACCAATGTGAGGTAGGAATTCATTCAAAAGGTTGCTACATAACAATTAATTACACTGTCTTATCTCCATATTATTAAAAAATGGCCCTGGTTTACCACAATATTACCTAACCCTTTTTGAATACATCTGATAGAAACAAACCAGTAAAACTTTGATGCTATCCATTACTTTCTATCATCAAACGCAGTCAACAAAGAAGTAATAGACACATCACTGTTTCCTATCACAAAAGTGGTTTTGATTTGCATTCTATTCAGATTTACTTAAAAGCAAAATAAAACAACTGTATTTTAAATAACATATGTATGAGAGTGGTAAATTATAAAACTCCAGGAAAAGAGAATAATCTAATTTGCTAAAACTGGTCTTGCTAATTTCTCAAACTTGAACAAAACATAAATGGTATCGTCATTACTTTAAAGCCTTTGGTATTGCTTCATTATGTCTCTCCTTTTCTCTGTATTGTGTATGAAGAAAAGAAAAGTCATAGTGGGGATTTAGTCAATATGAGTTTCATAACATTACTTTAACATGAAGGAGCTTTAGCCCCAGTTGTACTCACAGCTCCTGCTAGTAGTTCCTCCTATAGTTTGGTAAGCCTGACACAACCTGCTACATATATGACACTCTCAGCAATCATAAAAACCCCCAAATGTAACTTTTTATATAGTGCTGTTTCCAGGAATAAAAATTTTAAAGGTACATGAACTATGGGACCACTTATTGCTAATCTGGTCATATATGGTGTACTCTGCTGTGAAGAATCTCCTTGCTACAAGTGAAGATAATGATCACAGTCTATAAGTTTACTGGATATTCACACAAAATGTAAAAAATCCTACAATACTTCAAATATTCTTAGAAAGAGCATGTATGATAGGTCTATCACAGGGACTTAAGGAATACAAGAAAATGTCCAAAGTCTTTGATAAGGCAATATACACCTATCACTGAAAGAGAAATAAAAAGACTAGATTAACTTTAAGGAAGTTATTGTGTTCCATTTTTCTCCTTCCAAAGTAAAGAGTATCACAATGGGATTCAGAAGAAACTATCTCCCTATGAAATATTTTCTAACCTATGTGTTTTTTATCATTTCTTATCTTTGACAACATGCCACATGGTCTGGTTAAATACCTGGATGACTGTACATAGGCAACATGAAGAGTCATAAAGAATTAAAGGCAAGAGTCTCCAAAGGTATGGAAGACAGGCACTGCAAAGAAGAACAATAAAACAACTTCCATTCAAAAATCATTACACTGCATACTAAATGCATTAATGTTTATACCAGATTAGAGCCACACTTTCTGAACTGTGGCTATAGAACATTTTCTTCTAGGCTCACACTTTATTCTTTAAAGCATTGCCAGAACAGTACAGTGCCACATTTCAAAATCTAATTTCACAAAACCTCACTGTAATCACTGTATGGGCTTGGCCCAGAGAGATCCGAGTCCTTTGCTCAGTATCTGGCTGACTGCTAGAGTTCAGTAACAGGCACAGGCTTGTTGGGTGTCATGATATAAGCTTGGCTATAATTATGAGTGTAAGGATGGCGATCACATCCACTTCCACGTCCTCCTATATGGTGTCCTTTGAGGAGGCGATGAACACATGAGCCGTGGTGGCGATATAGCATCACCACTACCACTGCTGCTACCACCACCACAATGGCACAGACCACAAGGCCAATAACCAATCCTTGTGTAGCTGGATCCATGCCACATGCCAGATCGCTCATTTGTGTCGAGTGTAATGGAATACCTGCCAGGTGAGGTGGAGATGCACACTTCAAACTTGCACTTGCATTTGGAGCCAAGGTCAGTACATGAAGCCAAGCAGCAGAGCAGTTACATGTTAGAGGATTTCCTTCAAGGTGCCAAGTTTCAATATCTGTCCATGATGCTGCATGTTCGCTGACCTGTTTAAGGTTGTTGTCGTGAAGATCCAGGAGACTTAGTTCAGGCAGGAAACGAAGAGCAGCTGGAGCTATATATGTCAGCTGTGGATTCTGTGTAATCACTACTTGCTTGATATTCAAATTATGTTGCAAAACACCTTTGTCCACATACAGCAAATTGGGGCATCCTGATACAAAGAGTGAATGTAAATTACGATTATTTCTGAAAGCATCTGATGGCAAAATAGTAAACAGGTTACGCCCAATATGCAGTTCTTCCAATTTGTTGAGAGGACTGAGTGCAGATGTTGGTACAGACTTTAGTCCACAACTTTCTAGTTTTAGCTTCCGCAGTCCAGAGAGACCTATGAAAGACACATTGGAGAGACCCTCAGCCAACATTGCCCCAGAAAGGTCCAGGCTCTTCAGAGTTTTCATGGACTGAAGATCACCTTCCACTACTTCAGTGAAATCATTACTGCCCAGACTAAGTTCTGCCAAATCAGGTACAAGAGCAAGGTTTGAGGCTGGTATTGTAGATAGTCGGTTGTCACGGAGGTGTAGGACTCGCAAGTTCGATAACCCTGCTAACGCCTGGTCTTCCAGTTTCTCTATTTGGTTTTCAGAGAGGTCAAGATCTCTCAAGTGCTTCAAATAAATGAAGACACCACCATCCAATGATTTGATCATGTTGCCCCGTAAAGACAGAACCTAAAAAGAAAAGATAAGCTTATTGAAAATATTTGAAGTAAGAGTAATACTATGTCAGTGTACAGTGACTGAATGACTGAAAACATATGTCCATGAAATTATTTAATTCTAAGTTACCTCAGTGCAATAACTTACTGCAGTCATCCTTTACTATCATACTGCTTTTACACATATAACTTTACTGATAGGCAAGAATGACCATCAAGAATATTTCAAAAATTATCATGCTCCTATGTCTAAAAACAGATATCACCATGCTCAAGCTGTCTTAAAAACAAATCAATGTAGTGTGATGCTAAAACTGAGTATCACTTAGATGCTATTTTTTTTTCATACATTACACCGCAGTTCAATATCAAAACAGAAAACCAACAAGATCATTTAGCTCATCATTTGTAGTACCTTCTCATCTGTAAAATTTCCCACTACCCATGATCAAAACAAATCTTAGATTATACGAAAAAGTGATATTTGTTTGACTCAATGAGGCAGATGTTCAGCTGGATGAAAATAATATGAAAAATTCTATCTATAACTAATCAACACCTACTGTTTTTTTTAAATTTTCAAAAGACAAAGGACAAAACCTTACTGACTTCAGTAATGTAATCTTACAACTATAATGAATTTATTATATATGCATATATTTATTATCATTAATTTATTATACTGTCACTACCTCCTGCGTTAGCGATGTAGCGCATGGAAACAGACGAAAGAATGGCCCAACCCACCCACATACACATGTATATACATATGCGTCCACACACGTACATATACATACTTATACATCTCAACGTATACATATTTATACACACACAGACCTATACATATATACACATGAACATAATTCACACTGTCTGCCCTTATTCATTCCCATCGCAACCCCACCACACATGAAATGAAAACCCTCTCCCCCCGCATGTGTGCGAGGTAGCACTAGGAAAAGACAACAATGGCCACATTTGTTCACATTCAGTCTCTAGCTGTCATGTATAATGCACCGAAACCACAGCTCCCTTTCCACATCCAGGCCCCACAAAA
>JAUTXX010306051.1:0-13839 GCA_032273605.1 Panulirus laevicauda | reverse complement strand
ATACCCTCCCATATAATTTACCAGGAATACTCAACAAACTTATACCTCTGTAATTTGAGCACTCACTCTTATCCCCTATGTAACAAAAACAATTAAGGCTGGTGCTCATGCAATCCTGACAGTGAAACGAGTGAATATTGTCCTGGACGGTTCTTCTGTTGTGTGACTGGGTAATATATCAGCAAGTAGACGACCCTGTTTTCAGGATCTTCGTTCTTCTATGAAATAGTTGTTTGGTATATATATATATATATAAGGAAATACAAGCGTGGTTTTTTTGGGTGTATCATTAATTCGATAAATAATAACCTGAGAGTGAGTAGGATTATGAGGGAGAGGGAAATGTGGGGTTAAATACTAAGAAGTGGAAAACAGTATTATAAAGATAAAAGGGCCACTGCTTGTCTATATGATTACAAATTATGTAGTGGATAATTTATATCTTTTTTTGAAGAGATGCATATCATCGAATGATGCCATGCACCATTGGGCTCAATATGTAAACAATAAATTCAAATACCTATAATTGTATTACAATCCCACTCTGTTTGGGACAGATCCCTTTATGCAGTAATTTGATTTCTTTATATACATAGATATCTAGGCAGATAGTAGTCAACAGGCAGGCACTAACCAGGGAGCTATATTACCAGGACTACCTGCATGGGTATTACGAGGGTTAGTGATGAGTGCATATTGAGCCTGCACTTGAGTTGTCGTGTTGCACTCCTCTGACCAAGGTAGCTGTCATTTCTTTCTGCCTCGCCTACATATTAAGTACATTATTATATTAGGTAAAAGAAACCAGCAGGAATATTCAGTAGGAGCCCTTGGAAACAATGTGCTGAGTTGCCCTCTGCTATTGGCATGTTAAGGGTGAGTCACTAATGACTTAAGAGCAGCACTGGTATTCAGTTTTGAAGACTTTTTGCCATGGCCACCTCCTTAAGGGTGTTCCTGGAGGGAACAGGCATCTGAGATATAGATACATAGATATAGATTTCTGAATCTGCCAAACACATTTGCAACTTATATTCAGTCAAGGTTCTTTAGAAAATCACAACACATGGTACCACCCAGTGAAGTGAATCTCCTCAATAATATGGAAATTTAAGTATTGCTAGACCCCAGAGGCAAGTTATTTTTTTACAACTTCAGGTGGATGCTTTACTGTAACTGCCTGCAGGATGATCATTTGCAAATGTTCTAATTAATTTGGATGCCTAACTTTCTAGTACACATATTTTGACAAAATGGTACATACCACTTACACTGAACACTTTCCTTCTGATTCAAGAGTTCTGTGCATTTTGTGGGGGTTTCACCTTATGGGAGGTGCTATAGGTAAAATTCCACACTACAAAATCTAGAATGTATAAAAGATCTATTTAAACCAATTTCTTAAGGCAAGAGTAGAGAGTTGTGTACATCAGGAAAAATGTATGAATAGGCAATAGTGGTGAGAGTTATGCATATCAAGGAAGATGGAGAAATTAAACATAGGTGGATCACTGGTTAAAAAAAAAAAAAAAAATTAAAAACCTATGAAACTTCCCCTAACTCCCCAAGGAGTGATGCTTACCGTATCTTTTTTGTTATTTGAAAAATATGTAATTATGATTGCCATGCACCCTGTTGTGGGATGATTTTTATGTTTATGTTTAGTTTCCTGCCTTCCTACCCCAAGAGCCCCTTCTATCTGCTCTGAGACCCCTGCAGTGCTCAGGAAGCTGGTCATGTCCACCAGGTGGGATCACAGGTTATAAAGTGTAGTGATGTGTGTGTGTCTGTGGAGAGAGACTGCAGGGCAATTGAGCAGTAAGTGTGGTAGTTGCACCAAAGGTGTAAAAGGTTTTATGTTAAATTGGTGATGTCCATACAGTAGAAAATGAAGTATAATTAATACAGAGTATGATATCAAATGAGTGTATGTCAGGTTAGGTGGTGTTTAAGACAAAGCTGGAGGGGCAATTATGTAGAGCTGGTAAGATCATTTTGGGATGTATGTGATTTGTTAGTGTTATATTCATTATGGATGGGGGATCTGTTATTGGGGTTTGCTGAAATATAAAGCAGTAATAAGCCTTTTGTTTCTACTTGGGAGCAGATACCTAATTATGTAGTGGTTTGGATTGAAAAAATGATCTAGTGACTTTCCATCACATTCTGCAAATCAGTGTAAAAATTCTCTCATGGTCAGGTCATTTCAGTGTGTATGTGATTTGTTAGTGTTATATTCATTATGGGTGGGGGAATCTGTCAGTGAAGGTTGCTGAGAGAAAGCAGGAGTAAGCCTTTTGTTTCTTCTTGGAAGCAGGTAGCTAATTTTACACCTTCGGTGTATTATGGAATGGTTAGGACAAATAAGGATCGTGACCTTCCATCACATCCTGCATATCAGTGCAGTGTAAAAATTCTCTCACATGCAAGGAACCTTACAGTCACAAAACAGCACCCTGACACTACACAAACAACAAACTTGCAGCACTACATTTGCAGAGTTACACCGTACAGTTAAATCACCCAGAACGAAATGTCCACATCTCTACAGAAATCTTTAATCACCCTTTTTACCCCAGACAGAAGAGAGTCCAGCCTACACCACCTAATCACTTTGAACAGCCACTCACGTGGCATTACTTTTGACATGTATGACATTCACTCCCCACACTACATTCACCAATACAGAGCAATTTGCTTCCATTATTTTGTGGTTACATTGGCTGGATTTCAGTTTTTCACTTCCAACAAAAATTTTCTTCTGAGAACCAACTTGGGCATTAATTAGTTTGGATTAATGAATATTCAATTTGTACTGAAAAATAAAAGGAAATATACCAGAACCTATAATACTGAGAAAATTTTTAAAACACCAAAGATGGTTTAAGTAAATAAATAATTACATCTACAGCTAAATGTTAAGAAAAACCAAAATGTAAAGATACAAATATAAATACATCTATATCTAAATATGGATAGAAGAGTGGAAAAGAGATGACAATCTGATGTCATTAACCTCTTTCTTACACACATGTATACATTTTTTATTGTAACCAATATTTTGTCATTATTAGGATGCCAAACATAACCCTGTAGGGTAGCAAATATTATGGATGCCTAGTCCTCAAGGAAAGCCTTGTTCATATTTTGATTAATTGTTTTTCCCTGAAAACTAACACAAGCTGTTGTGTAAAATTAATTGCTGACAAATTCAGTTTACTACATACAAGTTTCTCTTTTTCTTATCAGATTTAGATTGAAAAAGATGAAGGAAAGACCTCATCGACACAAAACCACTAACACTTTCACTTTCCAAGGATTTGGGGAGAAAGTCAGAGCACTTCGAGTCAGTGCCAGAAAGTTTCTTCTTCAGCGCCCACAGACCGAGGATGGTGAAAACATTACTATCTTCTACCAGACTCTTGTTAAGTACAGAGAACTTGATCTTACAGAAGCTTTCCAGGTATGTCTACTTATCTTGATTGTGCTCATTTCATTGTTTTAATGTTGTTTTATCTTACTCTTCTTTCATTTGTTGGAACCACTGTCAGATATGATATTTCCTTTTAATCTTTTCTTTCTTCAGTTGGTTCCTTTCAGATAACTTCTTTCTTAGGAAGACGATTATGAACAGTATCACACTGCAGAGTGTTCAGTGACATGTAGCAGTGTCTCCTATCATCTCATAATTTTTGTAGTTAAATGTGCCTAAAGCTAATGATAGCCTTTTCTTTCAGGCATTTCAAAATGACCTGGGCAGCAACATTCAGACAACAGTTCAATTGGTCCATCAAGAGGAGCATGTTGCCAAGTGTTTGGCAGATCACCTGGCCATACCAAGCTCTATGGCCTTGCAGTCACTTTTAGACCTCACAGTAGCCTTTGCAAATGACATCCCTCATGAGTTTTACCAAAGGCACTTCTATAACTTTTTGTCAGCTTTGATGTTACATCTATCCACAAAAGACCCTGAGCAAATAGAAATTGTATTCTTATGCATTGTATCTTTATTTGTGGTTTTACAGAAATATCTCTGTAATGATCTGTATGAACTGTACCATGTTCATAATTATGCCATTTTACTTTCAAAAGCACATCCCTGGTACATCAATGAACTTGCTGCCCAAAGTCTTAGATTTCTGTTAAGAAAACTTCCTAAGAAGGACAGATTTCTGGGAATGGCATTAAGGAAATTAAAGAAGGATGAGAGTCAGGTACAAGGCGTGGGAAGACTTATGGCTGCAATGATGAAGTCTGATGTAGTCCAACGACTGCAAAGCTCAACATCTCAGATACTAAGTGAGTTCCTGGACCTTTTGGGAGATGAAAATGTACCACCAGGCCCAGCCTTGGAAGCAGTTTCATATGCTGTTGAAAATATGGCTGGTTATGTTTCATCTCAACAGCCAGATAAAAGTATCAGATGGCAGACAACATGGCAGGAAGATGCTTCCATGGTGTGGCCTACTTTAATGAATCGTGTCAAGTTTTTGCTTCCCCATGCGCAATCATCTGAAGTTTCTTGTCATCATCTTCATGCAGTCTTGCAGGTTGTGCAGCTTTTGGTGAATTACAAACATGGTTCACTGCTGACAGATATACCTGATATGTTAAAACAATTTACATCAGTGATCCAAACTCCTTTGTCAGATGACATTGGAAGTATTGTATTCAACATGGTTGCCATTGTGTTAGCTACCACACATCATCAAGTCACCAGAACAGCTGTTCATCAAACAGTATCAGTACTTCTTGCTTCTAGTTACTCTTATATGATTAAATTTGACTTTGTAAAACAGGTTGTACCACTTACAAGTTTTGACACAGACATCCTTCCACTAGTAATACAATTCATGAATGATTTAGTTAGGACCAGTGAGGGGGAGAGTGTTAAGAAAGATGTGTTATCTATGATTGCTTCTCTTGTGTTCTGCAAACAGCCACCATGTAGCACTGGTAAAGATTGCTATACTTGGAAAAAATACCAGTTGGACTTTACACAGATTCTTGCAACAGTTGACAGTGTTGATAACAAAAGCATTCCCTCTGTAATTGAAAATAAAATAAGTAAGGGGCTGAAGGAAGACTTCTCGAATCTTGATGAGTTATTGCTATGTTTATCATGTGTGCCTCATGTATCTCCTTTAGACTATCAAGATCTTGCACCTTATCTTGTATGGATTCTCAGTGATGCTGTTGAAATGTTGGATGATAAAACTGAGAAGGTAATTGATGATGATAAAACTGTTTTTCTGAAAAAAAAGGGAAACTCTAAGAAGGACATTGCAGATTTTACAACAAAATTTAATATCAAACTTGATATCCCATTGAATACGAGAAGAATTTTGTTTCTATTGGGAGTTTTGATTGAGGCCATGGCACATGTTCTAACAGGTAAGGATTTTCTTGCTAGCCTAAGTCAGCTTCAGGTGATAAAAGTTTTGAAACAAAAGCCACAGTACAGAGAAAACATACATATTTTAAGAGCAATTGATTTGCATTTCACTGTTGCATCTACAGAGGAAGATCCTAGTATCATGAATGAAAACTTCTTGGGGGAGATTTATGCTACACTTGCACCAGCTCTGGCTTCAGCCTGTCCTCAGGTCCGTTTATTAATAACCCATATATTTTCACTATTTCCAGTCACTCTACCACCACTCCCAGAGAATTTAGCACATACTGAGAATATGTTTCAGATTATGCTGAAGGCAGAATCAATAGCAGTAACACCCTGGGAATACAAGGATCGTTTACGATTCATATGTATGTTGGATGCAGATCATGTGATGCATTACCAACCAGTATGTGGAACATACAGCCACGCTCCTCTCTTCTTCTTCCTAGGACAGTTGTACATAAATTATAAAGATATTTGGTCTCCTGTTCTAAATGGAATATCTAGTTATGCCCATACTATGCCAGAAAATTCTTTTTGGCCAATCTGGTTCTCCAAGTTAAAGATAGCTGGTTATGCTGCAAAGAAGGTACTACAAGGGAATCCAGTGGACCCTGAAGAAGATATTCACTTTGAAAATACAGTTCTTAATGATATTGTCCACTACCTTTCAAGCCACCCTGGCTTCACAAAAGTACCATTACAACCAGACTACTTTAATTATAGAGACTTGTTGTGGAATGCAATGGAAAAATTTCCTGATGCCTGTGAAGCAAAAAGTAGAGATCTTGTGCCCATGTTTTTTAAGTTTATTGAAGAAGAGCTTTTTCCGGCAGATTTCACAATAGCTCCTACACAAGATCTTAGTGTCGGAGGTGCAGATACCACAACTGACTGTGAAGACCTTAATGGCCAATCTGTAGAGGAAGAGCTAATTGGTACTGAAAACAGGAAAATTGACACCTCTCTTGTTCAAGAAGTAAAGAATTATCACTCACCCCTTAGAAGAGCTCCCATCAAGTCACTTTGTGAACAGCTAGCTGTGTTTGCAAAATTTCATAATCCAAGGATGCTTTTCCAGACAAAGAAATTACAAAGGATGTACCAGGACTTCCTCAGTCATCCATCTCCTGCTCTTCAGAAATTAGCTTTTAAATGTATAATGACATATAATCACCCTTATCTCATACCATACACAGAAAGCTTGTCTAGTATTTTGGATGATAAGTGTTTCAAAAATGCTCTAACTCTTTTTAGTATTGATGGGTCAGAACAGTCTGTGCAGGAAGAGCACCGTAAGGACTTAATGCCTTATCTAATGAGGATTCTGTATGGCAAAATGCACTTCAAGACAGGTGCCAATAGTAGTGGTAAGGCCAAGATTTCAGTACGAAAGGGTATTGTTCTAAGATTTTTGGCTGGTGCAAGGGAGTCAGAATTAAGTACCTTTCTTGAACTCGCTTTCGATGTGCTGATGAGCCATCTGGATGGCACTGCCCTTGATGTGGTGATTCGCAGCCGTGACAGTTTCAACATACAGAACGTTGTACCTCTTAGCAGACTGCAAGGGGCACTCACCACACTTGAAAGTATAATTGAAAATATTGGAAATCTATTAGTAGATAAGGTTCCTTTCTTATTGAAAGTTATAGTTTATATAGTTAACTTGGTGTCTTTGCTACTGGAAAAGCGTGCAGAAATAAGTGAACGCAATATTTCATTTCTTAAACGGCTGAGACAAAAAGCACAACGGCAGCTTGTGGCTTTCTTTGAAAGGTATGAAGAGTACTGCTGGTCATCAGACGAACTTGATGCTGTTTTCCATGCATTAGTTTGGCCAAATCTGAGATGTCTTCCAGATGAAGGAATCTCCACTCCTACACCTTTGTTAGGTCTCTTCCACTGTTGGGCAGAAAACCCAAGGTACTTTTCTTTACTAGCAAAATGTCATGAAGAAGATTCCTCACTGACTCCATTGCCTTATATTGTGAAGTTGTTAAATCATGAAAAATGTAGTAGGACAGTTACTGATGTTATTTTAAACATTATAGAAAAACTGCTCTCTCTTGAAGATTATTGTGCTGCAAGTAATGAAGAAGGAAAGTTATTAAAGCCCATTCCTGTTGGCTCTCATTTTGTCCATGTTGAAAAACTTTATTCACGTGATGGCAGATGTCAGCAGAACTATGGTACAGCACTGCTTGTACCCCACTTAGATGCCATATTGCAAAGCATGAAGAAGCTAGTTACCCAGCTGGGTAAAAGTCAGAATGTGTTGCCTCGTGACCTTACTATTCTGACCAGTTTGACAGAGTGGGTTACTTCTAAGGATGTTAGTGATGACCTCTTGAGTCTTATTGTACCTCTTATTGTAAAGAAACATATTAAAAAAGAGGAAAAGATATCTCAACTACTTAAAACCTGTTCTCATCTTTTAGTTGTGGATGATACAGTTAAATATTTAAGACCACTAATTACTCAATTTGGTTGTCTGGAGAGCCGTCAAGCACGAGATGCTCTATGTCAGGCTGTCAATGCCATATCTTCAGTTCACCCACAGTACAAAAATCTAGCAGATATGGCAGGTGATCTTAACTCATGGAATCTTAGAATGGTTGATGAAGTTGACTTTGAAAGACGACTAGGGGGATATGAGAGACTTACTACATATTGCCAGACCCAAATATCTCTTGATGTGGACTTCTGTCAATTTCTTGTGTACAATAACATACATGTTATCTGTCATGAAGAAGACTCTTCCTTAAAAGATATGTCAAGTCATTGTTTAACTCATGCGATTGATATGTTTGCACGATTGCAGTCAGCTCAGCCTGTCGAATTCAAGCAAATAGTAGTGGACACACTTCTCCCACTGGTAAGACAAGGTCTCCAAAAAGAAAAGGAAGCTGTTAGAATTGAAATTATTTCTATTCTTCGTCATACAGTCTACAAATGCCATCCATACTCAGACAGGCTAATGGATCTCCACAAACTAGCTAATGAAACTGAGGAAGACTTGGACTTCTTCAGTAATATGGGACACATTCAGAGGCACAGACGAGCCAGAGCCATGGCAAAGCTTGCAGATAAATTAAACAATGGAGATCTTATTTTTAGAAAGGAAACTCTCACTGACTACCTCATGCCAATGGTTACTGTTTATCTTTTCAAGGGAGTGTATGCAAAAGATGACTTCTTAATAACAAGTTCAGTAAGTTGTGTTGGAGCATTTGCTAAACTACTGCCATGGTATTCATATCAAAAAGTTTTAAGAAACTATTTGTCCATATTACTGAAAGAAGATCTCAAATATCTGAAACTTGGAGTAAGGGTTATAGATGCTGTGCTTGATAGTTTCCATGAGGATGCTGAGGAGCTTGAGTTTGCTGTGAAAAATAATCCTGTCAAAGACAATAAGGAAGACACACAGAAGGCTCAAAAAGATGAACAAGATGTTACGAAGTCAGGAAGAGAAATGAGTGAAGAGCATGAGGAGACTGAAGAGGATGCAGAGGGTTACATCAAGTCAGTTACAGTCAATGATCACACCATAAGTAAGCCCCAGAAGGTTTACCGTTTACTAGTCAGCACTATCATTCCACAAATTCAAAAGACTCTGGCAGCCAGAAGTAAAGCAGACACAGATCACAAGCTTAACAAAAGTAAATACCCTGAGGATGATGACATTAAACGCATTCCCCTTGCATTTGCACTAATAAAGCTTCTTAAAAAACTCCCTAAAAAAGTCCTTGATGCAAATGTTAACAGTGTGCTAATGAAAATAATTACATTCCTAAAATCTAAGGCACAGAGTATTCGTGAGGAGTCACGCAATATGCTTGTTAAGATTATGGGAGAACTAGGGGGAGAGTACCTACCTTGGTTAGTAAGAGATTTACAAAGCATCTTAACAAGCGGTTTTCAAGCACATGTGCTAGTGTACACACTACACTCAGTTCTTTCAAACTTGCGCTCTGTTCTGACTTCAGAGCATGTAGATGCTTGCATGGCACAAATGGTAGACATATGTAAAGAAGATATCCTTGGGATCCAAGCTGAGGAAAAGAATGTCCATCAGATTACCAGTAAAATAAGGGAAGCAAGAAGCAGTAGAGGCTATGATATCTTGTCATTTACTGCTGAGTTCATATCGACAGAGAGGCTCAGAGATATAATTTTGCCATTGAAAGACATACCAACAGAAACACAAGATAAAGAGATTATAAGTAAGATGGTTCGATGTTTGCATGAGATTTCTAATGGACTTGAGCGGAATGACAACATATCATTAATACAAAAATCCATATTTATATATGGCATACTAAATGATTGGTTGCCTGACATAACATACGACAAAAGTGTTGAAAGAGTAACTAAAGAGACTAATATTCAGAGACCTGACTCATTTTTGCTTCTACCAGAGCCAAAGAGAACAAGAATTAATCCAAAAACTTCATTTAAAGCAACTGTCTTGATTGAATTTGCTTTGCTTCTCCTATGTAAACTAATGAAAAGTGAAAAATTCGTTCCAAAAGAGGTTGAACACCAGCAGTTGTTAGATCCATATGTTTCAGTAATGACACAGTGCATTAATCCTGAATATCCTGAGGTTAGTATGCACGCTCTAAATTGCATCATTTGGCTTATCAATTTCCGTCTCCCATCCTTTCAGAAACAATTAAGAATCATATGTGGGCAAATGTTTGTAATCTTGAACAAGTTTTCCTCCTTGGAACTTAAGGTAAAAGACCGTGAACTTGTTAATTTGTCTTTTAAGACTTTAGCTTTAATAATTAAAACGGTAAAGTTTTACAAGCTAACTGAAGAAGAGGTGATTGTATTACTGCAGTATGTAAAAGGAAGTCTTGAAGACCACATTCAGCAGCAAGCAGCACTTATCGTTTTGCAGGCCATTATTGCCCGGAAGATAGATGCCTTTGAAGTGCATGAATTGATGGAACATGTAAAAGAAATGAGTATTACCAGTAGTACGCAAAATGCACTGCAACGAGCTCGCAGTACTTACTACACATACCTCATAACATATCCTATGAGGCCTAAGGAATTCACTTCTGAAATACTATATTTTATTGACAATTTATCTTATGCACTTCAAGAGGGCCGGGTTTCTGCCACAACCATGATCTATAGAATTGTTGCAAATTTCCCTGCAAAACTCTTTACAAAAAATATAGAAGCAAACTTGTTGTTTGGTTTATCTGAACAGCAAATAAAAGAGGAATCAAAAGAAAATCAACTGCTTTTGCATAAAACACTAAAGACCCTCTTTCTGAGATCGGTAAGGAAAAACTTCTTAATTGAATTATGCATGAATATGTTGTTCCATTATGGAAGAACTGTATCAGATTTAGTAGGTATACAGTTAGCTGCCAAAGCCTTAGATGCCTTCCTAGATGTGCCTGTTAAAAAACTACCATATAGTCTTTTATCAATTATTACACCACAGGTAATCAGACTCATTAGTCCATCAAGATACAGTACCCAGCTTAGCATTGATAATCAGCAGGATGACTGTGGGGATGTAGACACAAATATTTATCTTCAACATTTGGATACAACTTTATCTGCATTGCTGTTAGTATTAACTAAGCTAGTAGGTGCCTTCTTATCTCATCCTAAATGGAGTAAACATGTTACTGAAAGTATGTGGGACTACGTCCAAGCTCATTTAAGATACCCTCATATTCAGGTTAGGTTAAGGGGAGCAAATTTAATAGGCCGTTTGTTAGCTGCTTATCCTGTAGAAGGTAAGACATCACCCTCACTTGTCGCTACAACAGACAAGGCTCGCTCCCTTGCACTAGATCTTTGTGAACTCTTGCAAACACAAGCTTCAGTTAATATTTCTCTTCTTACTCAGATCTCACTTTCAGTAGTGAGGAATCTCATATACCTTATTCGTCATTCTTGTAAGGTGTCATTAGTGAAATCACAAGACTTCCCAAAAAAAGTTTTTGTGAGTAACAATATTGAAGGTGAAAATGTTCAGGATAAGTGCACTGTTCAAGGAGAGGACAGTGTTGTACTTAGTGCATCTTGGGTCATTCGTCGCATTGGCAACATGGCTTATGAAGAACTCCAAAAAAGTGGAAAGAATTACACTTTAGTTCGAGAAGCTTTACTGAACCTCATGGCAGGTCTGATTGTTATAGCTGAAGATAAAGTAAAAGCACCCACACTCCTTACATACATGATAAAGCATCTTGCACGTGAATTGTCTGATAAACATGTTCCTGAGTCTCTTGCCACTCGAACCCGTGAAGTTGCAACACTTGTGAAGAAGTTAGTTGGTTTAGAAATTTATACTCGTCACCTCACTGCAGCTCAGGTTGTGCTATCTAAAAAACGATTGGAACGACGTGCTCATGAACATCAGCAGTATGCTCTAAATCCTCACTTAGCAATGAAGAGAAAGAGAAAGAAGCAAGAATCGTCTAAAGAATCCAAAAGACGAAAAATAGCTAATGTAAAAGGAAGAGTAATGAAAAAGAAAACCAAAAAATTAAAGGATAATGTTGTTGTCATGGACTAACTATCCTGTTTTTCAAATTAAGTAATTTATATGCACAAAAATGAATTTTCACATGTACAGTTCTGTAGTTTTATCAGCATAAGGTAATAAACATTTTTTATATTGAACTATTTTTAATTTCATTCATGTACTCCTTTTAACTATTTTTAAGATTCATTGAAAGTATACTGTCAAAATTCTGGGCTATATTTCTGACGAGAAAGATCAGATGCAGTTTTCAGTAATTCTCACAAAGGCATGTACATAGTAGTTTTAACATGCTAAATAATGTGTGGTACAGATTTCGGATAATAAATTAAATCAGTTTTAAGCAACACAAATTAGCTTTTATGGTGCATGTCATATTAGGATGATCTATAGGCATTGGTTAAGGTTGCATTTGTATCACTTACTTTACAAATGTCCTCTATGAAAGGAGGCCCCCTTTTCCCCTGTTCCTTTCAAGCAAACAAAATATACACACGATTTCCTTATCTCTAGTGACCTAAAACTTGGCATTTGTGAACTGCATTTCAATTTATGTAGACTTTGGTTAAAGTTCTAATTTTTCTTCGCCTCTCACCAAGGAATGTGGATTTTTGGTGGAGCTAGGCGAGTGCTTCGGCAGTTTTCATAGAAGGGTAGATTTTCGTGCTTGGGGACCTGAATACAAAGGTGGATGATGGACATAGGTATGGTACCATATGCTTTGGTATGGTACTGTTTACTTTTGGTATGGTGTTGGTAGTTTTAGGTATGATGCCCATTATTATAGGTACAGTGCCTGTTATTGTTAGTATGGTGGCAGTTGTTATAGATACAATGCTAGTTGCAGTGATGTCTGTTCTACGTGTGGTGTCAGGTCTAGGTACCATATGGTGCAGGCTGTTCTAAGATATGGTGCAGGTCGTTAAGTTGTTTTAGGGGCAATTTCAGTTGTTTTAAGTTTGGTGATGGTTGTTTTAATTATTCTAGATATGGTGTTGTCAGTTCCAGGAACAGTGCTGGTGGGTCTAGGTATGGTGCCAGTTGTTCTTGTAAAGGTGCTTGTTGTTTAAGGTTATACAGTGCCATTTGCTTAGGATACGAAACTGGCATATAAATTAACTCCTTCCACACAATGACAGACTGACAAAAACGTCAATATTATATCAATAGCAAGATGATCATTATTACCGTTATGATACATATATTTTTTTTGATACATGTACGTCATATCCCACGTTAGCGAAAAAGCACCGGGAACAGATGAAGAAATTGCCTCTCCCTCACATTCACTCTTATGTCATGCACAATGCACCGAAACCATAGCAACTTATTCACAATCAGGCCCCACATACCTCTCCGTGATTTCCCCAGACAGTTTCATATTATTATTATACAAATCTATGTCCCTTGCTTCTTTGAGGTTGCAACCTACCCAGGAGCATGGAAAAAATGGACTTTTTGCACTGCAGTCCATCTCACTGACGACGATAAAGCTTTACCGAAAGTGACTGCTGGCCTGCGATGTAACTTAACAGATAGACATTTTAACACTAGCAACCCTTATCACACCAACATACACGGACTAGCTAGCCTATATTGATTACTCGTACTGTCTTTGTACTGAGGTAAAATGGGATAAAATGAATGAATTACCAAAGTATAAATCTGTTTAGTTCACCTGGAAGGGCGTATGGTACAGTGGTGGCTCAGTGTCGTTGTTCACAGAGGAACTATTGGGTAAGAGCAATGCAGTTTTAGGAGAGATGATTATGGGTGAACCAGATAGCTGTTTGCCCTTTGAAATGGGCGAGAAATACTGAGATAGTGACTTTTTACCTAGGAACAGCATATGATAAGAGTTGACAGTAATACCTTGTGAGAATTGAGAGATGGCTTGCAAGGTGTCACGAATATATATATA
>JAUTXX010305942.1:0-13841 GCA_032273605.1 Panulirus laevicauda | reverse complement strand
CACCTCTGACACATATATCCTCTTTGTCAATCTTTCCTCACTCATTCTCTCCATGTGTCCAAACCATTTCAACACACTCTCTTCTGCACTCTCAACCACACTCTGTTACCACACATATCTTACCCTTTCATTACTTGATCAAACCACATCACACCACATATTTTATTCAAACATTTATGACTGCTGATATTATTTACCCTGATTATATCACTGTAATTAAGTTTTACTAAGATGCAGTCAAAGGCTGAAAATGTAGGGAGAGAATACTGTACTCACAACTATAATGAGTGAAGGGAATGGTAGACAGAAAGTTTTTACTCAAACTCTACCTAGATTGTTTAACCCTTTCTGTCCAAAATTCATAAGAAAGCTGTCTCTCCTAGCCTGAGCAATTTAGGCAGAATTTGAAATGTTAAGGAGAATTGTTATCAGCCCTTTCAACTCTTGGATATTTAAACCTTGGCGCAACACTAGGCATTGATGGCTAGATAATTTAATCTTTTCCTTGTGGGACATGCGATTCATAAGTTTGTTGACTCCATGGAGGAGCCAGCTTTCTTAATTTTAAGTTTGTCAGCTTTTAAAAGCAAGTCAGTGAGTTTGCTGTGGTGACTATTAGTTCCAAGGGCAACCATAGACTAGAGAGGTATCTTACTGGTACTACCCACCTGGACTTTAGAGGGGTTAGTGATGGCTGCATAATGAGTCATTACTCATATGGTTGTCAAGTTGCACTCTGACCCAGGTAGCTGTCTTTTCTTTCATCCTCTCCCAAACATGGACTGCTGGTATTCTGTTCAGAAACATGCAATCTCTTCTTGTCACAAATAACAGGTGACAACAACTCACACACCTTATTCTTTGTAATTCTAGATTTTCCTTTGGTAAGTCCTATGTGCTAGCCCTGCCTTTTGGCAAAATGGTAGGAGCAATAGATAGAAGGTAGATGTAGTAGGTAGGATCATTAGCTGGGAGCATTGGATTGAAGTAGTAGATTATAACATTAGGAAAGAATATTAGGTAGAAAAATTAGGTAAAAGTAGTTGGTAGGAACATTAGGTAGGAACCTCTGAAAACTGCGACACTGGAGTTCATCAGTTATAGAGACCCTTTTGCCGTGGCCACCCCCTTGTGGGAGTTATCAAAGGGAACAAGCATCAGAGATATAGATGGATAGATAGCCAAGGGCCATAATACATTTGCTCATGTGTAAAAGAAAACAGCTTCATTCACAGTCACCACATCTACTCTGGCACTTAAAAGTTACCATTTATTTACAGTTTGTTGTGTAAATTTGTATTAGAGATGTAGTAGCTTGGTAGATTATACATAGGATGTAGAAGAGAAAACATCACCATGATGATCATGTACAATAGTGAAAGTATCCTTGAAATAGGGCATGGAACGTTCTGAGTTTTGATGCATAGGGTAAGTGTATTCATCCCATCTCTGCCACTACCAGGGACCATCCTTGAAATAAGTTGAATTTAGTTTGTTTTGAATTGTTTCGTAGTTTGGTATCTTGTATATTCCTATTAGCATACCAGTGTAATATAGTTACTCAGACATCCTGGTTTGTTTGTCATTGGGCACAGTTGCTTATGTGGCTGTTTCAACATGGAGGTGGTGATATATTTTGTTTTTCTATTTTTTATATTGTTCCATAGTTATTAATGTGTATTTTATATTTTCTAAGTTATTTAGCAGAAATGTAACTTTCAGATTTTGTTTGTTTCCTCTGGTACATTAGGGTCATAGGTAGGTACTCATGGCTGCACAAAAAGGGATATAGCTACCATGTACCCAGTGACTTGTGTCACCCATCACTTTAGTTATCCTTTCCTATACTTAGAGATTGATTCTTCCTATAACATGATATTCAGAATCACTCTTCATGGATTCTTGATATGTTCAAGTATGTTGGTTGGCTGTTATTTTCATCTGAACCTGACAAAATCTCATTTATTCGTAATGCCCTGTAAGGTAAGGGACTTATGTTGGAATCATGTTTCTTCCTCCCACAGTTGATTTCTCTCTTTAAATGAGCCTTATAGATATCTCTGGGCTACTTAGGATTGTAGATGACCTATGGCATTTATTTGTGGCTCTGTTGAGTGAAAGAATCAAAGTTTCCTTCAAGCGTAGGTACAAAATCTCAGAATGTGTAGCGTGTTTAGTAGTCACCTAACTCTTTTTACATAAAGTTGCACCATAACTGAAAGTGACTTCTGGTAAAACTGCATTGTTGTCATTGGATAAAAGAAGCACAGTCTGATTGTTGTAGTGTTACCTGATTCTTCCAGCATAAAGTTACACCATTACTGAAAAGTGACTTCTGGTAAAACTGTATTATTGTCATTGGATGAAAGAAGTACAATCTTATCATGGAACTTCTCACTCCAGAAGAATTTATTATTTCCCTACCTCTGATTTTAGCACAGCCTTGGAGTTGCAGGAGCCCAATTATAGGGATCCTGGGGTTATATGATTAATCAAAAGTTATGTCTCCATTGAAAATTGAATGATGTATGTTTTTAGGCCTAAAAAAGTTAGTGTTCAAAATGTTTAGAATATGTCTTGTAACAGTCTTTAATGTTAGTGAGTACAGATAGGCTTGGGCTTGATGAGGGATATCTGATAGTAGTTGGTGATAATGATGTGGGTGTTGTAGTTGCTTCTTCCCAAACATCAGATAAGGTCCAAATGATGGTTGGAGAGAATTAGGAGGACCTGTGTATTTAATGCTTTTTGATGGCTGATGGAAGAAGGACTGACCATAAGCTGACATTTCTTTTTCCATCTTTTCCAATAGCCCCTATATGGTTTTGGTTAGGAAGAATAGGTGGGGGAAGCATAGGTGAGCTAGGGAAATTTGAAAGTTTTATAAATGTTCTTGAGCTCAGTCATAGAAGGTCCAAGTAGAGGGATTTAGTGATGATACCAATGTATTCCTTCAACCTCATTTTATCATCCAGAGTGACACTGAAAGCTTGGTGGACTGAATAACCTGGAGAGAGCTTGGATCTTGTGAGGTGGTATGGGAAGGACAAGGTTAGAAGCAAGATTGATGTTCATAACCTCAGCCTTGTTTGGGTTGATGGGGTTAATGGTGCTGATGAGGGCTTTGCACTCTCAAAATGTAGGTTTATTGTGTCATCATTTATGAGGATAAGGGAAATTTGTTTTGCACCACAGGTAAGGACCTGAAAAGGAGAGATGGCCCTCTGGAAGCATTCTGCTGAATAATATTCACTGAGGAAGTCTGCAACCCATGGACTGAATTTTACTCACAGCCCATTTTTTATGATGTTAATGATTGGGTTACAGTTGACTTTGTGGAAAGTTTTGATGAAAGTTGAGGGGAGAGCCACAGAGTTTTATCATCTCTATATAGCAATAAGTAAAGTTTTAAAAGCTGATGAGGCAATGGGTAGTAGAGGTCTTCATACTGACAAACTGTTAAGAGCATGGAACTAACATTGTCTGTGTAAGTGCTTTTGAAAGAAAAAAGTGCAAAGTAAGCTGGGAATCAGGGTGATGATAGCGGATTTTTTTTTATGAACCAGGGAGGCATGATGCCTATCAGTTAGCAGAGCAGTTTGACTGATGGCGGGAAACATGAATGACGGAGTAGAAAGTTTAAGCTCAATGAGTTTCATATGTAAATCAGTGGGTGTAGTAAAGCACTTTTCTTTAAGGCTGCATTACATCTTAGGAACTTTAGATTCTTGTTCTGATTGAGGGTGGTGGAGCATGCAGGTAGTGTCATGGTGGGAAAGTCTTCGACAGATGCTGGGAAAGTAATATATAATAAGTTGACCTGCTTCATCTCTAGTGAAGTGATCATTACAAGGAAATGAAGGAGTTTTCTAATTCAATCTGTTCAGCTCTTTCAGTTTACCATACCACTGCTGATGTTGGACTATTTCAGGTGTTGTAGTAATATGATTCTGCTGTGCTTACTTTGTGAATTTTTTTTGTTACGGAGAAGTTAAGAATTACTTAAGAATAAGTAATACTAATTTTTTTTTTTACAGGATTACAGTAATATTAATGGTAAACATCATTGGATGCTTTGCTAACTATGTCTTCAAATATCACTGGAGGAGGTTGGAAGAGAGGTGGCAGCTCATTTAGGGGCTGGAGAGGAAAAAAAGATTGGAGAGGTGGTGGAGGATGGAGAGGAAGAGGAAGTTGGAGAGGCAGGGGAAGAGGTTGGACTGGAGCCAAGAGGAACAATCAAGGTATGATTTTTTTTTTCTCTACTACTGCTTTGGTATCATAGATAATAAAAATTCTCTCTCATGTGTACAGTGGAATCATGATTGTTTGCAACATTCTGATTTGTATTTACAAATTAGTGGATACATCTGTTATAGTCTTTTTTATTTCATGGTTGTTTTCATAATGTGTGGCCTAGTGGTGGTGGCCACAGTGTATGAAACTCTAGGTCAATGAACTTGGTGGGCAAGTTCCCAGGAGCTCCTACCTGGAGAAAACATTCACATCATCCTCAGCTCAGGGTTTACATTTGGAAATTTCCATTACCAAAGTCAAGGGAATTTGGTAATGAAAAAATATGTTTGGTTTAAAGAAATGTATATATGGTTTGGTGACTCTCCCATGTAGGTGGGTAGGGTATGTAAGTGTACAGGTATGTATTGTCAGTGTTAAAGATTTTTTCTGACATTTTAGTGGATAAGGATTGTGAATATTGTTTGTTTGTTTGTATATGCTTTACTCAAATCAACCTTTTCAATGTCTCCCCAGAGCATGAGATATTAACCAAGATATTACTAGAAGCCTCCAGCCTTGAGTATCACTGATGAGGAAGCATTGCTCTTCCTCTCTTTTTGCCAGCATTTCATAAGTAATTGTGGCAGCTTACTGTTTTGGGACTGCCAATGGCCAATCAGTGACCAACGCTGAAATGAAGTCATCAGTGCACAGTTCTTCGAGATCATGTTCTTACAGGATATTGCTACCAGTCTGGCTTTTTCCATCCTATGGATCATTGTCCTTTTTCTTTCTTTTTTATATTTATTATTCAGTTTATTAAGAGAAAGGTGCACATGGTCTTTGCCTTGATTAGTAATTTAGGATGCTATAGTCATTGTATGTACACCAGGGCCAGGATTTATGTTGTTTTAAATTGCAACATTTTGGACTTTTAACACTTTGGTATTAGGTTATGTTCTAGTAACTTACAACACTATACTTTAACTTGCAATAAATTGAAGAACAAGTGTGATAAATTGCAGAAACAAAAACTTTTTACCTTTGTATATTTGATATCTAAAGGTTGGAACATAAGAAGGAGTGCAAAATTAGGTATTATCACTCTCCTTGAAGACTCAAAATCAGGTGTCATTGTGCATGGATGTAACCAAGATGAGAAGGAGAGAGAGCCATATGATACGTAGTTAAAGGGCTAAGGGCTGAAGAAGCAATTGCAAGAATTTGTGAAAGTGTAAACAAATGATCCCCAGACTGATAGGGGTAAAAATGAAAGTATGGGTAACAATCATATCATCATGGAAAATTTTTAGTAAATGTCTTGCCAAGTACCTAAGGGTCCTTAACACATGGATGTTCGTGAGTTGCTTGATAAGAAAATTTGGCCTTTTTCACCCTCCTGGAATTTCAGGAAAAAGCTTGTACCATAGATATAGTAATTGATATATTTTTCTTTCCTTTTATAATGTGTTCTTTTCTACAGCTGAAAGATTTTACCTAATGCTTATTCTTCCTTTAGCTTTTTAGCTTACGACAGTCTTCATCCATAGTTGTCAAATGTAGCAGTGCTTGGAATGTATCCTAAAGAATTTTGCATGTTGGTTTGCTTTTCACACAAGGAAAATCACCGTATGCCTCATCTGAGTGAAATTAATTGATAGGAGTATCCATGTCACTTACAGGCGGAAGAATGATGTCGCAACCAGCTAGACAAATGATATCACCTGAGAGTTCTCAGTTTGGTGATATGGCAAGGCCAGATATGTCACAACAGCAGATTACAGCAATGCTACCACATGTTCCAACACCATACAAGGGTTGGCAACTTTACATGAATGAAGGTTAGTAAGATATATTTTTGTTAGTTCATGTAGAAGTAGCTTTGTCAAACAGCATTTATTATGTCCCATCACTACAAGAGTGTATGTGGGATGTTATTTTGTCACCCCTGTGTTTTTGTGTGTCTTTGTTTATTTTTTGTCTAATCAACAGAAAGAGGAAGAGATGTGCACTCATGGGGCCCCATAGCTTAAACCTTTTTTGTCATACACCTTTTTAAATTTTTGTTTAGTGTCTATTCACAATAGCACCATTTAGCTTGATCCATTTATATGTTACAGATACCGTTAAGATACATCTTGACATCTTTTCACTATCTGTCATGGTGTCTTTTGTTTCTATGAAGCTTTTGAAGAAGTGTTCTGCATCAGCATTATCAAACTGGTTTTGAAACTTTAAGGTTATGACCAAGTCTCTTCCATTGTGGGCAAGTTTTTGGCTTTTGACCGCTCACTTTAACACAGCTCTCTGAATCCTATCTGTTATTCTTTTGAAGAAGTGTCCTCTGTCATCATTTTCAAATTGGTTTAGAAACTTGAAGGTTGTGATCAAGTCACCTCTTACACTTCTCTCTTTAGTAGTAGACAATTTTTTTGGCTCCTAAGCTCTTATTGTAACCAGGTACACTTAACAGACTTATACCTCTGTAACTTGAAGATGCGCCTGTGTCCACCATGCCTTTATCCAGTGGCATTATATAGGCATTCTGTCAATCTTCAAATACCTCAACAAGGGCTATGTGCACCATGTCCACAAAAAGCCTTGTCCACCTCCATGTATTTTCAAAGGGAATGTTACAATTACATTTTAGTACTTTGCCATCTTTCCTTTGGCCTTGATTACCATCTGCAGATGTTTGAGAATGGAATTGGCAGAATTCCTGAAGTATTCTAGGTCCATGTTTTGGGTCCATAGGGTCTTGATCTCCTGAATGAGGTAAGGCACTGCCTAGGCGTTGCATGCAGCAAGCTTGAATTTCTTCTGGTTTCAGAAGTTCTCTGTTGGCTTAAGCCTTTGGAGTTCCCAGGCCACTTCATTGGGCAAAAGTCCACATCAAGGTAGGGCCTTAATTGAAATATAGTGATGTTAATTGGAGGGAAGAAGAAGAGAAAAGTGAAAGTATTTACAGACTATTGAGGAAGTAAAAGACCTGTTTTTTATAATGAATACTTTTCTCTGATGACTAGTTCATCTTTCTAGCCTTATACCAGAAGGTGTACTATTCTGGTGATCACATACATGAATCTCATAAGAAGGAAGCAGATGATCCTCAAGCACCCCAGTGTGCTGCTTTCATTCACTGCAGTGTTTTTAAGAAGTACAGCTCTCACCTACCCATTGTACTACTAAAGCAACCCCAAACCATCACAATATCTGGGTGTTTCACAGTCTTCACTGTGAAAAGAAAGTCATACCGGTTGGCACCTTCCAGCCTCCTGCACTAATTTGAAAGAAGTTTCATTGGAAAACATTACATTACTCCACTGTTGCTCACACATCTCTATATTTCTTTACAGATAGAAATTGTTTCCATTTTGTTTCCTTTTCTAAAGAGGGATTTGGCAACTGCCTTTGGGAGGAAATGTGAAGGCCCTTTTGCTGGTGACATTGAGTGGTTCTTTGAAAAATGTTTCAAAGAAGTATTTTTTTTTTGCTTAGATGTGGGGGTTACTTCAGTGCTCCTCATCTTGGGAGGCAATCTGTTGATTTAGAAGTCTTTCTTGGATGACCAGGGATAGGTTTTGGTGGTGGGATGTCATTTTCAGGGAAGCCTTGAGATCTGGCAAACAGCTGCCTGATCATGCATTTTGAGAGCTCAGTGTGTGTAGAACTAGAAGTCTTCTTGCTTCCAAGAGAGAATTTGGACTTTCTCTTCTTTAGAAAGCTAAGAACCAACCATCTTGAAGCATAGGTGGAAGAAATGTGGGGCTCAGAAATGAAATTCTCAAAATGTGGCAGCCAGGTAGAATAGAAAGAATATCCTTACCAAAAGATAGCCTGAGGCTCATTGAGACAGGTTGCTAGTGTCCACATCATTGGAAGGACTAGTGTCACCAACCAGATGTTTGATGATTTTACCCTGAGAGTGTCATATGCATGTACCCACAATAAACTTTACTGATGTATAGCCTTTGAAAATGTATGGGGACAGACAAGGATTTTGTGGACACTGTATGTTGAAAATTCTGATTAACCAGTCAGCAACAGTCACCCTTTTTCTTGAGAAATTCATGTACAATCCCAGCCTCTTTGCTACATTTGATTTTGCCACTTCTTCCCTTTTCACCAAACCATTTGCCATGGCTCTCTCATTTTGCATATCTCCAGCTCCAAACACATTTAACAATCCTTAGAAACACTCACTCTGCATCCTCTTCACTTCATTTCTGCATTTATCACTTCCCTAAACACCCCATCACCGATGTTCCCCACTGTTCTCTTGTTTTTTCACATGGTTTACATTTTTTCTATACTTTGTCTTATTTCCCCCAAAGTTTACTGGTACTCATTCACCCCAGCTTTTGCTTCTTTTTTTTTTTTTTTTTTTTTTTAGCTTTGCACCTTATTGTTGATCTGCCACTTTTTATTGTTTATTTCCCAGTTACTTGCACTCTTTCCCAGGAGATGATGCCCTGATACAATTCTCTTCTTTTTCACTAGTATCTTAACTTCCTCATCCCATTACGTTCTACCCTTTCTCCTGTCCACCTCCCACTTCACATACATCATACACTTCTCTTGCACTTTTAAGCTTAACACTCATGCTTAACAATCACACACCTTCCGTTGGAGGCCACTGAGATGAGGCTGAGGCTGTGGGCTGGGAAGATCTTTTGTATCATTGCACGGAGGTGTTCTGTTTGTGATGTCTGATGTTGTGACTATCTCAGGCATTAGTGAATGATGTGGTCTGAGGAATTTCTTGTTCCTCCATAGAATGCGGCCACTGCCCATCCTGACAAGGTAGTCTCATTGACATCATATCCCCTGGATAACATCACCTCAGTCCCATTAACTGTTTTTGTGGTTTTGCACATTAATGTAAGCATCGAGGTATAATGGGGGAAGTCGTTTAGCAGTAGAGTTGTGCCGAATTTCGCTTGCTTCCTTAGGTGTTTGGCTTTAGAATCACACTCATCTGCAGCTTGTTTCCACTCAGGAGCAAATGAGTGATGGTGTGCCGTATCTGTAGACCTCATGGGATGGCCGATCAGGACGAACTGGCAACCTTCCCTCAGCTTGAGTTGTGTTCCTGAATTCCAACAATCCTCTGGCTAACTCATCTTTGTCGACATGTCCTTCCTTGTTCGTCGTAATGAAAAGTTTCTTTTGACTTAACATTTGCTTTTGCATGTCCATTGGCACGTGGGTTGTGTGGCGAAGACACCCGATGCTCCATCCCCAATGAGCCAGGAATTGCCGTACTGTTGAAGATGTGAACTGGGGGCCCCCATCAGTTCTTAATGCGAAAGGAATTCATGTGTCCGCAAAAACTGCACATAGGACATGGATGAGATGATTTGCTGATGCTGGTCAAGGACATGCAGACACATGGCCATGCAGGCATCCAGTCAACATTCACTAAGTATGTATGACCAGCTATGAAAGTAGTCTGCTGAGACAGATTTGAACACACTTTTTGGGCTGTTGTCATCCTGCCAGAGTGGTTGGTTCTGCTGACTTGAGAGCACTGAGAGATCATATTCTCAATGCTAAAGTCAGTACCAGGCCAACTGGTGGTCTGTTGTGCCCCACGTTTCCTTCTTTCCATCCCCTGATGAGAGTCATGTAGGCGCTCTAGTACTTCCCGACGAAGAATGTGAGTTATTAGTAACCTGCATCAGTAGATGATGAGATCGTTGTCCATTGCAAGTAGACTGCGAACTGGCCAAAATGCTTGCGGGTGAGGATCAAGTTCATATTGGCTGTCCGGGAAACCACTAAGAATGACGTCCTTCAAACAATATGTTCAACGTCATGTTGCTCAGTGGCACAAACCTTCTCTAAGTTTTGGTCCTTGAGAGGTGCCAGATAATTGCCCTCCTCAACAACAGCATGGAGAGAGGTAACAACGGCAGTGTGAAGAAGATCCATTCCATCGTTATCTGCTGCATCATCATCCTGATCAACTGGATCTTGTGCCGGCGCATGTGACTGCATCGGGAGCGCAGTGAGTAGAGCCCCTTTTGCCAGCGTGTGGTGAAGGAGTATCCACAAAGCTTCTCTCTCATGCGCTGCAGTCTAGGGTTTTCTATCTCACCGAGTAGCTTGCTTGCTTGTTGTTGTTGTTGTTTGAGATTAAACCTCCCTACAGCTCAGGAGGTGAGGGCCCTATGCTCCAGGGTGGCCCGCCGGTGTGAGGGACTTAGGCACTGGGCCTAGGGGGCTGGGATTGTTATCCCACCTGACCCCTATGAGAGCCAGGCTCCATCTGAGTAGCTTGCTGTTGAGGATGGGAACCAACGGGCGGTGATCAATTACCAAGTCAAAATGAGGTAACCCTGTCAGGTAAGTATTGCACTTCCTTATAGCCCAGAGAATGGTGGCCGTCTACAGCTTGATGATTGCATATTGCGACTCCATATCAGTTAAGAATCTGGAGCCGCACTGAACTAGCTTCAAAATGCCCATTGTTTCTAAAGAAAGACCAATCCGAATCCATGCATTCTCAATGCATCCAACTGCAGTATCGTGAGCAATGAGGGATCGAAGAATGCAAGGACAGGTGGTGCTATGAGACACTGTTTGACCTTTTCAAATGCCCCCTCATGATGCGACGACCAGCACCGCTCGTTCTGGGTCATAGAGATCTCGGAGAGGTTGTGCAGTGTCCGATATTGTGGAAGATAATCCACCTAACTGAGTGATGAGGCCCATGAACGATTGAAGATCCATATTTTGTGGCCTTGGAAAGTCCGTGATTGCTTTCATCTTCCCTGCTTCAGCGGTTTACCCCAAAGAGGAGATACCCCAAAGCCGAAGATATTGACATTGTTTTCAGAGAACGTAAACTTCTCAGAGTTTTACGTGGTGCCATATTGATCGCAATGTTGCACGGTGATGATGATGTGAGCAAGGTGGTCTTTGTACACCATGTCGTAGGCTTGAACATTGTGCATAATCTTGATGGTCTGTGGGATATCTCTGAGGGCCTGATCGCCACCTCTAATGTGCTTGTCACTGGGCGAAACCTGCCCTATGACTGCACCTTTGAACTTATATGGCCCCAGGGCGTTATGGCCATGTCAAATCCTGATCGTCTCCTGCGATCCTGATCTGGAAATATCCCATTTTAGCGTCGAAAGAGATGATCCATTTCCCACCTAATCTAATGGAAATGACTGCATCACAAGGTGATCACACAGGGTATAGTAGCCTTCAGATCACACCATGCTGTCGGGTAGTCTGCCATCTCTATTAGGTCTTTAGTGAGCAGATCGTCCAGCTGTTGCTTGATTTCTGCATGCCAGCTGTATGGGATGGTGTGGGGAGCCGTTCCTGCAAATGGATGAGTATCATCAGTTGGTTCCATTCGCATGGGACCCCCATTCATTTCCCTCAGCATTGTTGAACGCCCAAAGATCCTCGAGAAGGCTTCCATTATAGCAGCGGTGGTGTGTTATGCACATTGAGCTGGTGTTGGGTGACATGCGTGCGGCCAACTGGGCAGCTCCACCGCTGAGGCAGGCCCAGGATTCATGTTTATCTGCTTCTTTGTCTGCTGAACTATTTCAATTTGTGCTGGAAAATTTTCCGGGAGAATTCCAAAGACGATTGAGTCATACCAAGTGAGTAAGGCCACCTTTACTTCTTTCACAACAGACGCCACAGTCTTGGCTTGCCTGCTGCCCTGCTCTAGGTCTGATGAGAAGGTCCCTAAGCAAGTAAGAGGATGATGTCCCACAACATAAAGACCCTTATCGTCAGCTGGTTCCAAACTAGATGCGGGAATCCTCAGTGATCTTGCTGTGTCAAGCCCAATAACCGTTGTCTTGGCCCTGGAATCAGGCGTCCAAACGATGGTGTTGCATCCAGCTGGGTGTGTGGCCCTTACTGCTGCCTGCAGCGCTGGACATGCCATCACTCGGTTGGCATACATAGCTCCTGTCAAAAGTTGGTAAACGGTTCTACCATCCCACCTATCACTGCAGCTTTGTTTCTTGAACTGCTTCAAGAGCCCTTGAAAGCTTCTTTTTGCAAATTCCCTACTTTTTTTTCAAACATTCGAAACGGCCTCATTTGCTGCAGTTTAACCAGGCTTTGCCTATTGCTTGACACTCACGTTTATCTGCTCGATACTCTTCCCCACATGGAAAGCACACACTGGGTTTCACCTTAATTGGTTTCTGTGCTTTCTTATAGTTCGACAGTCTTAACTGAATGGGTTGATGACCCTCTTCTCACTGCACTGATTTGCACTTTCTTATGCTGTACATATATCCATCACACTTTGCAGTGTAAGTTCCTTTTTTTCTATCATGCATTTCAGTGCCACTATGTCACTTGTGCCAACAACTATTCAGTCGCGATGCTGATTGTTGAGACACTTTTCACAGAAGTAATAGAAGTTGGCAGTTTCCTTCACCACACACAAAATAAATCATGTAAACTTTCTCAAGCTTTTTGCACTCGAGAGTAGAAGTCCCTTCGGTCCAGAGTGATGTTGCGCTGACTCCAAAGGTACTCTTCTCCATAGCGTTGAGAGTGGATTACAAATCTGTGTCGTCAGGTACACTGATGCCATGGCGCAGGATCCGTGTCCACTCATTGTCTAAGACAGTCATGAGTGCAGCCCTCTGCTAAACCTGGGGAAAGAAGGATACTTTTGTAAGAGTAATATACCCCTTAAACCTGTGGCTTTGTGCTTCAAACTCACGTAGTGATGCTGACGATGCCAAGCGGGGAGTTGCTGTGGTAGTGACAGGAAACTTAACTAGACGAGCACCACTGTTGCTGGTCGTGGTAACACTGCTACTAGCGTTGCTGCTTGTGGTTGATGTGCTGGGATGCATCTGTGCTTGCTGTTATTACCATGTGCTCCAGTTGCTGGTTCATGCGTTTTTCCTGGCATTGAGACTCCTCTTGAGCTTTCCCTGCTGCTTCAGCTTGCCATACCATGAGCAAGGTCAACAGCTCAAGTTGCCTCTCCATCCTGACAGAATGAGTTGTGAGCAGTGTAGCAGAACAATCCTACTTACTGTGCCATGTTCTGTTTCAATGTGTAGTTTGCTTATGCACAGGCTCAGGAAAACACAGTTTCCAGATGCAGTATATTTGTGTGAAATATATACAGAGTGCAGCAAATGAAACTAATACAGTGAACAATGATGTGTCAAGAGCATGGTTGAGAAAAAGGGTGGAGGAAGGTGCGCTCACGCCCTAAGCTCTATCTGTGAACTGCCTCACTGCCCTTGCCGAGCCATGGAGGGTTACAATGTAAACTCGGGTTCATTCGAATGCACTTGACTAATGTGCTTCCTTCATGTCCTACGCCCATGCTAATGTATTCGACTTGTTCGACTCTCGGCCTTAGCAGTTGCAAAACTCATTCATACTGAACAATGACTGACACTCATGCTTAACAACCTGAATTTTTGACCTTTTTGACTCATTCCATGTCCATATATTGGCTGCATAGGTCACGGTCAGGAGGACTATACTGTCCCTGAATCCTTTTTTCTCTTTCATACTTACACCTCTACTGTTCATTACCTAGTACATGACTTCTCCCCTGTACTAGTTTCTCTCTTATCTCATTTATATCA
>JAUTXX010305831.1:0-13481 GCA_032273605.1 Panulirus laevicauda | reverse complement strand
AAATACTATACTGCGTAGCCTTGAGTAAAGTTCAGAAAGAGTTAAACAGCATCTATGACAACTAACAAAAATAGTATGAGTATTGCAATTAAACATCTGGCTGAAATGATGCCTGTGGGTTTTCTCAACAGGTTATACCTTAGATGTGCTGTTATCCATGATCTTACAAGGAACATAAGATCATCAAAGTTGGCAGTAAATTATTACATCATCAAAATCTGCATGAAATTGTTTTAACAGCTCATCCTTATGATTTTCAAGTATTCATGAAGATGTACCACAAAACAAATATTGTTGTTAATAACATTTTACTTCAAAATGGATCATTCCATCTTCATGAATACTTCAAATGTAATTAGAATATGGCTAGTGAAATTGGGCACCTAGACTTTGCTTGGGGGATCTTTATCTTTTGAACCCCCCCAGAAAGAATCAAAACGGGTGCGAGCTTTATCAAGTGCATCAGTTACCGTCCTACCGGAAGACGGAGAGACGAGAGATGGGGGCTTTGACTCATGAGCTGCGCCAACACTCTGGGTCTGAGGGTAGTATGGGGCATCAGGTGCCTCAAGTACACGATATGGTGAGCCTTTTGGCCGAGAAGGTGGGTCAATGGGTGCTTCAAGTACCCTATATGGTGATGGCTTGACTGGGGCTTCTGGCTTGGTGGGAGACTGGTCAGGAAGATCCTTGATATCTGTAGGTGCTTCAGGGGCTTCTAATACACGAAATCCTCCACTCTTGGGCTGCTGAGGTTCTGGAGCATCTAGCACCTTGAATGCACCTGATTTAGGAGAATTGTTTGTAGGTGCAGATGGCTGGTCAAACATAAAGGAAGGATCATCAAGGCATCTTAGATTAGTGCCAGGGACATTGCGGACACTGACGGGCTTCGATTCAGAAGTACTCACATCCTTGACTGGCTCAGAGGAAGGAAGGGGCACTTCAGGCTTGGTAGGAGAAGGTGTGCCTGAACTCTTGCCATTCATGCCATTGAGGGAGCCAAACATGGACATTGTCATAGGGTCAACCGCACCTGTAAGAACCACCACCCATGCAGTCAGAACTAGTGTTATGAAAAGTGCATTCAGTAATGTGAAAAAGAGGTGCAGATCTTAAAGAATCCTCTAAAATATACCCATTACTAGGAAAACTATGAAGAGATAAAATGTGCAAAGTAGTAGAATATCTCTAACTGTAAAAGTGTGCTTACTGAATATAGAAAAGTATAATTATGGTCCTGATAATTTAAAAGGTAATTTCATTGATAGATGTAAAGAAATAGTTTGGTGGGAGCTCATGTCTTAAATAGTCAAAGAACTGTTTGAAGTGTCTGAAGTTACACCTTTTCAAAATGAAGAGAACTGGCAGTCTCAGAGGGGAAACTATAACTACTAGTTTCAGAAACACTACCTTCTAGGAAAGGTTTGCTACCATTGTTGAACCCACTATCAAAGGGATTCACACTACTGTTTAATCCTCCATTCATTCCTTGAGTACTGTAATACATATGATCATTGCTTTTTTCTTGTGTGGAGTCATCACATTTTGTTTGATATTCAATGTCAATTGGTGAAGAAACCCCAAAACATTCACTGTTAACTTTTGTAATGGAAGAATCTGCTTCAGATTGTGAACTAATGTCAAGGGATGGTTCAACAACTACTGGTGATAAACTTTCAGAGGAGGAATATTTTCTGAAAGGTGATGTTCTTTCTTTCTGGACAGGCTCATCTAAAAACTGAGACTCATTCTTAAATGGAGAAAGTTTTATCGTGTCTTCTTGGTTACCAGCTTGAAAAAGGGATTGTGAAGAGAAAGGAATGGTATTCATCCCTATTTGTACATCATTCTTATAACTTTCTCCTGGAGTAGAGGAATCTCTATCAGATACTGATAATGATAAGTTTGATGCATCAACACAACTTCTGGCTGGGGTATCCTGTAATCCATCGAGCATGTCTTGCTCAATATCAAACATCATAGTTTCGGACAGACGCTTAGAGGGGAAAGTCTTTTCTGTTTTGTTTAACTGTGTCTCATACAAATAGGTCTCAGATGGGTTGTCATCATATCTTAGGTAAGACTCACTATCATTACCAGGAGAGTCAGAATGGCCATCTGTATCTCTGTTGTCAAAGCAAGAAGCTGAGTATTGGTCCCCCGAAAACTCAATGGAGCAAGCGTCTGTTTGATAGTCTTTGCTGACACTATTAGTGGATATTCTGGGATTTCCAGATGGTGTTAATGATTCAGATGATCCAGCCAGGATTATTTTTGTGGGAAATCTATGTGAGTTTTGCATTAACATGACATCAGCTTCTACATTACTGTCAAATGGAATATGATCTGAAAATCCTGTTTCACTTTGTTCAATGTTATGGTTGCTCTCATCTTTTTCAGATGTTGATAAGGATGATGAAGATAATGATCTAGAAAATAACAAAGTCCTTTTTTGGGATGAGGATTCAGTTTCTGGATGACTCACAAATTTTGAGGTTTGTGTAACTTTTGGCTTTGTGTGAGAGAAGGATGAATCCTCACCACCATCTAGCTCACTTTGAGAGAAGGATGAATCCTCACCACCATCTAGCTCACTGTCATAATCTGAGGTGTCTGCATTATTTTTAGGTTTCAACCTAGAGTATGAGGATTCTGCATAGTTGGCAGTACTTTCAGATCCAGAATAATCTGTCAAGTTTTCTGGTTCACTTTCCTCCCGATGAGGATGCTGATGTGCATCAACTTCTGAATCACTTCCTGAACCTGTTACCTCGACACATTTTTCTAATGGTGTTGCAGACCCATGAGATTCTATATTGTTACTCATTTTCTTTTCAGAATCTGAAGATAATGGGTCCTTATCAATATAATTTTCTGTGTTTTGAGATTCTGAATGTGTCAGTAAATGTTTCTGTGAGTCAAAGGGCTCTGTTTGAATGTCTAGTTTGTCCTTTGAAATTAAAGATTCTGTATCTACATGCATCTCTAAGTCGTTATTATAATTAGCAGGTTCTATAGGGGTTTCCATATTCTCTGTAATTACTGAGGAATTACAATATATATCTTGCTTATCCTTATATATATGCTGTTCTGAGAGATAATGACTGCTGTCATGAGGAATTGAAGCTACTGAACTCTCAGCAAAGATATCAGATTCTACAATAATCTCTTGTTTCATATCATTATCTATAGATAACATACGGTTAACATGAGCCTTCATCATATCATCTGGTTCACCATCAAAAACTGAGTATCCTGCTGGGCTTTCCGTGCTTTTCTCAAGATGAATATTTCTATCAACATTATCATCTTCACATGTGGAAGGGATAACAGGTTTATCAAGAACTTTTAAAGTTGGCAATTGTACAGGACTTTTCTCCACTTCAGAAACAATGTTGTCCTCCAGCATTTCTTTAGATAATGGATAGATAGTTAGGTTTTCCTGTATTTCCATCACTGAAGATTCTTCAATAATTTTCAATGAAGGTTCAAAATTTTCACTGGACTGTTTTATTTTTGGGGTAAAGCCTGGTGATTGATGTTCAACATTGGAAGGATATTCTGACGTGTTCTCTTCAAGCACGTCAGACACACCCTGCTTCACTATAGTTTTTGGTTTCATATCAGGACAAGGTTGATTTGCAAGGTTTTTGTTAAAAAATGGATATACTACTGGGACTGTCTGATTTTCTTCACTATTTACAGGCTCAGGAATATACCCATGTTCAATCTCAAAAGTAAAAAGTTCTGATGGATTTTCTGCTGTCATTTCAAACATATCATTATCAACAGAGTTTTCTACTTTTACTTCTAATGAGTAAGACTTGACTGTACTTTCCTGCTCTACATCATGAATATGAGACAAAGCAGATTCATCAGTCTCCCACTTAGATGTAAATGAATCTGTCGTGTGTTCTGTTTTTTCTTCATTGTCTGATAATACAGGAAAACTTTGAGTTAAATCACATGAGGATGGGACATTCTTTATCATTTCAGAATCAGTAGGTTCTAATCCCATTACCTTATGATGAAATAAATGCTCCTCATCTGAAGATTCAGACTCAGCCTTCTTAATCACACATTCCAGACTCTCTTCTGCAACAGATTTATTAGGTAAATAGGTTTCAATTTCACCATGACAAGGTGGGAATTTCGGCTCCAGATTAGAAGTGCTACAGTTTATCAAATATTTTGAATTTCCATCAGTTAAGCTGTCGATATTTGTGTCAAAAGAGGAGAGCTCTGTGGAACTGTCTTTTAATAAGTTTTCTTTCTGCTTTATTGAGACTGCTGATTCTATAGTTGGTTCAGCAACCATTTCAGAATCAGTCTGTGGTCCACTTGATTTTAGTAAGAATTCTGGTTTGATTTCCTGGGAAAATGACTCATACACTTGCTTTTCATTAGCATTGACAGTGTATGCTTCTGTTAGATGTGATTCTTCTCTTTCTAAAGATTCTTGTTGCTCAACAGTATCACTCTCCTGATGCTCAAAATCACTTTCCTCATGGTTATCTGATATGCACATTGGTCTGATTTCTGGAAGAGATTCATTTAGGTGCAGGTCATTTTTTATATCTGCCATATGTAACTGTATGTGCAACTCACCCTCCACATCTGATGATTTAATATCATCACTGGAATCATTCTCATAATGTGATACTGAGGATGGAATATCAGAAAGCTTCTCATGCAAAAGATATGATGAATCACTAGTTTCTTCATTCTTATGATGAGAAAATGGATTAACACTTTGATAAGATGAAGGCAAGTCAATTGTCTCATGAGAGAATGAAGAATGTTCATTCTTTTGTAGAGGCACCAAAGAATTAATATCTTCATGAGATGGAAGAGAACAGTCATTTGTGTCCTTCTCAACAAGCGATGATAGAGAGTTATCATTGGAATCATAATCTTGAGAAGAAGATGGAAAATTGAATATTGAATCATTCTCATGCAGCGGAGGTGACTGATTACTACCATTACTATAAATGGGAGAATATGCATTTTCAGAAAATGAATGGGAATACACATCATCTTGTGGAAAAAATGAAGAATGTGTCTCTCCATGAAGAGAAGGGGAATGGGAATTATTAGATGGGTAATGGGTACCCTTATGCAATGGAGAAAAATTTATCTCTTCCAAAGGAGGTGGGGCACTGACAGCATAATGAGACACAGCTTCATGAAGAGATGAAATGGAATGATCGTAATGAGTATGCTGAGAATCTTCATCCTTACACACAGATGATGTAGAATGGACATCCTCATGTACAAAGGATGGAGAAAGTACAGTCTCCTGTACAGATGACTGGGAGTGAGCCTCTCCATGGGATGGGGGATGGTTATCATTATGTCCAGATAATGAAAAATGAACATCTTCACCCAGACCATATGAAGGAGATACTCCTTCATTAAGTAATGGAGAATAAACATGCTGATGATGAGACAGGGAATATGTACCCTTTTGCAAAGAAGATGGAGAGCATATGTCCTCATTTACAGTGGATGGGAGATGAACCTCTTCATGCAAAACTGGGGAATGGTCATTACTGGAAGGATATGTCAGATAGTTATTGTGGCCATGAGATGGAGAATGAGTCCTTTCATGATGTGGAGAATGGACATCTGTGTGTAAAGAAGACAAGAAATAGACATCCTCACTGACAGATGGGGAATGGGCATCATTACGAGTTGGGGATAATAAAGAATGAACACTATCATTAGCTGATGAAGAGTATGCATCTTCATGCTGGGATGATAGGTCCTGAGCTGTGGCATGATCATCACCATGAAATGAAGAATGGGCATCTTTATGTTGAGATAAGGAATCCCCATGTGCAAAAGATGCAAAAGGGTCTTCTTTATGCAGAGGTGGGGAATATGCACCTTCATGTCTAGATGATGGGGAATCCCTTTCATGCAAAGATGGGGAATGAACATCATCATGGGAAGATAAGGAATGAATATTATCATGTAAGGAGGATGGCGAGGAAATATCATCCTGAGAGGATAGGGAATGAACATCATGTACAGAAGATAGGGAAGGACTTTGATCATGTACAGATGGAGAAGATGCACCATCATGCAGAGAATATGGAGAATGAACATCATCATGAAGGGAAGATGAGGAATAATCAACATCGTGCTGAGAGGAAGGAAAATGCACATTATCTTGCAAAGACGAGGAAAGAACATCATCATGCAAAGATGGTGAATGAATATCATGCATGGGAGATGGGGAATGAATGGCAGAGTCATTCTCACGGAAAGATGGTGATGAGTAATCAGAATTATTCTCATGCACAGGAGACTGAAAATGGCCATCTCTATGAAATAAATCTGAATGGATCTGAGAATCATTTTCAAGTATACCAAATTCAACAGGAGCAGAAGACTTAAGTTCAAATTGATTCGTGGATTCATCCATGAAATTGTATGTAGTAAAATGAGAGGAGGAACATGCATCAGAAAGGGAGTCAAGAGAGCCACTCCGAGGAGAAATACCTGAGGGAGGGACAATGTCCATGGGTGAAGCTTGTGTGCGTGCAGGTGGGCTGGGAGGACCCTGCTGCTGCTGCTGCAGTAGAGACTGTGGCTGGAATGGCTTGGGTTCAGGAGCTGGCTCTGATTTCTTCAGCTCAGCACTTGGCTCTGGTTTCTTGGTTTCTGGAGCTTTGAATTCTGTTGAAAATGGCTTAGAAGACAAAGTTGGACTTAGTTTGGACTCTGGTACCAAAGGTTCACTTGGTTTTGTCTCTGGTGCCTTTGATTCAAAAGATTTAGTTTCTGGTAGGCTAGTTTCAGAAACTATAGATTCAAATGGTTTTGTTTCTGGTACCTTAGATTCAAATGGTTTTGTTTCTGGTACTTTAGATTCAAATGGTTTTGTTTCTGGTATCTTAGATTCAAATGGTTTTGTTTCTGGTACCTTAGATTCAAATGGTTTTGTTTCTGGTACCTTTGATTCACTGGGTTTTGTTTCTGGTACCTTAGCTTCAAGTGGTTTTGTCTCTAATGACTTTATATCAGAAACTTTAGGCTCCTCCTTAGCTTCAGGTAATATTGTGTCAGACTTGACTTCAATAGGTTTAGTTTCAGGAGCTTTGACATCTAATTCAGAACTAAGCTTTTCTACATCTGAGGGTTTTCCCTCAGGGATCTTTTTTTCTGATATTTTAGATTCTTGGGATTCAGTTTCAACAGTTTTAGGCTCTATTTTTTTTTCAACAGATTTATCATCAACCTTAGGATCTACAGTTGTGGCAGTGGTAGGCTTAGGTTGCTCCTGAGAATAAGACTTGGCTTCAGAGGCAATGGAGGACACAGGTGTGCCAGCGAGAGATCCCTGGCTTAACTTAGTAGGTTCAGGAGTTTGTCGAGTGCGAGATTCTAACACATGGCGGTACTCAGATGAAGGAGTTCCACGGGCTGACTCACCTGGTAAAGAATGATAAAAATTAGCAATCAGTCAGAGTAAAGTGTCTACTTTGTAAGTCACAGATTTTAAAATAATGTAAAATCTTTGTTTGCTAAAATATTGGTTTTGTGGCACTTCAACTGACTGAATAATTATTAATTTTTGTAATTACTTCAGTACACAATTAATAGGTACTATGTTAGATTAATGATATGCTAGTTCATCCAAAGAACTAGCAAATATTAAAAAACAACTAACTTCTGTTAATGTTAACAAAGAAAAGCAGTTCATTTTGCAAAGACTAGACAATGACTGCCACAAACGACACCTGGAAGCATCTGGAAGCTCTTCAGCCAGGTCACACTCTCAAGAACCCTGTACCTGTACCATCTTCCTCTCTAAAATGGCAAGTAAACATTGAGATAAGACTATTCACTAGTCTCATGCCATTAATATGGATGCTCAAATGCAAAAATTATGCAATCATTTATCTAAATGAAGTTTGCAGAAACAAAAACATACATATTTTGTGTGGGTTTGTGAATTGAATTGATTACATTTCCAGTATTGGATATTTTTATATAACTGTGGCTAGCAAGAAATTAATCTTATTATCCTACATACAATTTTCATAGAATATTCTATTTCAATGCATACATATATTTATTTTATCATTCTCAACAACACTAAAATACCAGTGTTCTGACTATGATATACGAACAATAATCACCACTAATAGGGAAATAAAAAGTAGAAAATCTAGTTTCCATGTCACTGTCTTAAAAATATGACCTGTATTACCAAATGTTATATCAACTTTCACAAAAAAAAAAAAATGAAATGTGATATCCTAAATATATATCATCAACAAGCACAAAATTTATGGATAATGTAAGATTACTAATTATAATATTTTAGAAAACCAGGACCTCACTTTAACTTCGTGAACTATAAAAATGTTTAATTCAATGCTTTTAACTTCACTTTGAAATTGAAATTTGCTTATAATGAAATTTTCTTTGCAACCAACAAACTATAACTCATCACATTACTTGCCGAGAAGTGACATCAGTAAGGGTTCAAGAAAATGGAATTAAAACACTATGTAATTGTTTAAAAATACAAACATGCCAAGCTTCAGCAAAAGAAGAATATTTCTGGCATCAACAGTATGTGCTAGTAACAGCTCATTAAGAAGACAGATAACACTGTAATGAACGAATGTACAATCTGAAAATGAAGAGCATAATATACTAAATTGTTAGTAAAGAAGGAATTTCGACTATCTCATTTGTTTATAAGAAACTTGTCAAAATAAAATGCAAGAAATTTGCCAAAGTGCTCTGTTAAAAACTTGGGGCCATACTACTGTATACAATAAACATACTGTGCTTTGTAAAACTGGAATTTGTATTCAGGAAGAAACAATGATGTCGAACACAAAGGTATCATTTGCAATGACTTTTCAAAACTTATGACTAGAACCATCCACCAACTTTTCATTCCTTTTATAGGGAAAAAATCAACCTTTTCAGATTCATTTTAACTACAAAAGGAAAAAGAAAACAAGTAGATGGAAGCAGTCTGAAAAAAAAAATATACATAGCACAACAAATGTTAGCAATCCAGTAGGACAGGGAACAACTAACGGCACATAAACCATGCACTCTGGTCTAGCCAACACTCCATCTAGTCTAGCATTAAGTGTTGTAGGGGGGCTGTTAGAAGCCTGATGGGACTCTTCATTCCAGGCTGCTATTTTGGAATCCTGACCTTAGTCCGTATTAACAGCTTAAGTCTTTTTTCTTAAGAAATAAAATAAATATCCAAGTCATTCCAATGTTTTGCAGATCAAGAACTTGTAATTAACAAAATCATAAAAAATAACAGAAGAAAGGTTGTTACACCTTTCTTCCATCACATATTTCATAAAAAATGACTAATACTTATTATAAGAACTGACAATGTTCTACACTATCCTTCAGAGATTCCTACTGTTTAATGTCTATTACCCTTTAATACTTCCACTGTTTTTACCTTTCCCTTGTTTTCCTGATTTTCCTACTTCTGTCTCATACAGTGTCATAATGACAATTCTTTTCACTCATTCTTCTCACTCTTCACTAAAGAAAGTACCTTAATTTCTTACATGTGAACAAGAAAAATGACCATGTGGGTGGAGTACTGCTCACCTGGACACCTAAATCATGTGGCAGAAATAAAGATGCAAAAATGTTTAGCAAATGTTTTAAACACAAAACCTGAATCTTTGACACTCAAAACTATGGAGATGGCCTACAATAAAAATGACTGATGAAAACTATCGTACACAATGCAGCAATTCTAAAAAATTTGGGTAAAATGAGAAATATATAAAAATTGAACGTACACTGCATCTGATGACAGTCAATGACATTCAAAATTACTACTATGCAAACATTAAAAGTTAGACACAACTTAGAGATGGCATGTGGGAAGAGGTAAGATAGTGAAGACAATATATAATACCTTATATCAAATTTTATAAAGATTTAATAAAAAATATAAGATTTTGAAGAATGAAGATATTTCTCTACTTTAGGCATATCCCTATGAGAAGTTTACCCCAAAATGAAGTGTATTTATGAGGATTCACCATCATGAAGCATATAGGTTTGCAGATGTCAACTGACATGACTGAAAACCTCAAAGAAACCTGCCCAAATGACAAGGAGAGTGATCCTTCAGTACATTCATTCACAAGCTGACGGTGTCTCTGCCATGGACCTATTACTGTCCATAGTCAAGAAATGTCTTTCCAAATAAGAAAGGTGTAAAGAAGGGGAAGCAAAAAATGGATGCTCACAGGACTCTGCTTATAGTAGAGAAGTGGTTACTCATGCTTCAAAACCTGCCTTTCATATCTATGAACAGAAACCCAAACAGCTTCTGGGAGTACACTCACATGAAGGGAAAGGTTAAAGTGTAAGGAAAACTAAATAAAGACCTTAACCTAAGACAACTGACCCCTGCTCTGGACCATCCTCCCATGTTTGGAACTGATGAGTGCTAAAGTTAGTTAAGATTCCCATTTATTTCACTTTTCTTCTAAATTTGTCTGTCTATGAAGATTGTTAATTTAAGCATTGGATAAAGACTTCTCAAGGAGAAGTGAGTAAAAAATACAAATTACCATGTCTTTTTGTCAATTACAAGTTAAATGCTTTGAACTGAAGATGACCACTAATGCTATGTCAGACTACAACTTATTTTAGCTATTTACTGCTTTAATTTTCTGAATGTAGACGATTATTAATTCATGCATTAGTTATGAACCTAAAAAGATGAACTGTATAAAAATATATGAAATATACAATTTGCTATTTCATTTTATTTATCTTGAATATTCAAACATAAAACCAATTGCTAGCATTCGGGAGTGAGGTAAGACTTGCACTTATATTACCTATTTTCTCATAATTTTTTCTGATATGTATATAATCATTAATTCATGCATTAAGTAAGAATCTACTGAAGACATGTGTAGAAAAATATATGACAAATACAATCTACCATATCATTCATTGATTATAAGACGGATGCTTTGAACTGAAGCTGACCACAAGCATTTGTGTGAAAGAAGGCAATTCCAACTCTGCCATTAATTTTTTCCATTATTTTTCTGAATAGGTGAGTAATTATTAGTTTTCCTGACTGTACACACATATTTTGCTCTTTTTTGTACTTGTTTGTTGTTTTGAACATTAGCAAGGTAAAGTCAGGAATAGACTAAGGAATGGCCTCATTTGCTCATATCCATTCTTTAGATGTCATGAGTAATGCACCAAAACCACAGTGTCCTATCTACAAACAGGTCCCAGTGGCCTTTCAATGGTTTCCCCAGGCTGCTTCAAATGCTCTGATTCAGTCCACTGAAAGCATGTTGCCCCCTGTATGCCACATCACTCATTTCACTCTATCCCATGCACATCTTTCACCCTCCCACGTGTTCAGGGCACGAGCACTTAAAATCTCATTCACTCCATCCTTCCATTTTCAGTTTGGTCTCCCCGATTCCCTCCACTTCTGTCACTTCTATCCTCTTTGTCAACCTCTCCTCACTCATTCCCTTCATGTGGCTAAACCATTTCAGCACACCCTCTGCAGTTCTCTCAGCCCACACCCTCTGTAGTTCCCTCAACCACTCTCTTTTTATTACTACACCTCTCTTACCCTATCAATTCTTGATCAACTTTCTTCACACCAAATATTGTCCTCAAATATTTCATTTCCAACACATTTTCATCAATATCATATGCCTCACATCCATACAACACCATTGGGACTGCAATACCTGCAAAGATCTCTTCACCCTCCAAGATACAAACCTCTCTTTCCATACATTCTCTAGTGCTCCCAGGACCTTTACCCCGTCACCCACCCTACGATTCATGCCAGCTTCCATGGTTTCATTCATTTCCATGTCCACTTCCAGGTATCTAAAACAATTAACTTCCTCCAAGGTTTCTGTATTCAAACTCATACTCCAAATAACAAGCTTCTTTCCACTGTTAATCCTAATAACCTTGCTCTCATTCACATTTACTCAACTTTCTCCTTTCACACACTCCCCCAAACTCACACATTAACTTCTGTAGTTTCTTACTTGAATCTGCCACCAGTGCTGCATCATCAGCAAACAAATGACCCTTAACAGATTTCATATTTGCTCCTCTCCAAGACCTTTGCATTTACCTCCCTCAACATCCCAACCATAAATAAATCAAACAGCCATGGTGACAACACACCCCTGCCACAAACCCACCTTCACCTGGAACCAATTACCTTCATCTCTACCTACTCACACACACCTTACTCTCTTGATAAAACTTCACACCACTTCTAACAGCTTTCCTCCCACACCATATATTCATAACACCTTCCACATCACTATCAACCCTATCATATGCTTTCTCCATATCCAAAATTACCAAATACAAATCCCTCTTTTTCTCTTAGTATTTCTCATAAACATTCTTCACAGAAAACACCCAATCAACACATATGGTGTCTGCAAAAAATATTTTCAGAGGCAATGTTACATAACATTTTAGTACTAAATCATCTTTCCTTTGGGCTAGATTACCATCTGCACACATCTGGGCCTGGAATTGGTAAGATTCCTAAAGTGCTCTGGATCTTTGCTTTGGGCCCAATGGGTCTTGATCTCCTCAATAAGGTGAGGCACTAATAAGGTGCAGCAGGTAGCAGCCACCTGATTGTGTGTTCTGAGCAATAGTGCACCTAAAAATCCAGGCAAGAATTCAGGCTTTTTCCTCCTTAGATGGGTAAGAGACAACTATCCTGAAGCACAGATGAAAGAAATAAAAAAAATGCCCAGATGTGAAATTCCCAAAATGGCAGCCTGGAACAGTAGAGAAAGAACATCTTTCCCCTATGAAAGCCTGAGGCACATTTAGCAGGTTACTGATGCTCACACCAACAGAAACACTATTATCACCATGCATCACCTTTGAAAATATAAGGGGACAATGTTTTTTGCAGAAACTGCTCTCTCAACCACACTCTTTTCATTTCCACACATCTCTCTTACCATTCCATTACTTACTTGATCAAACCACCTCACACCACATATTGTCCTCCAACATCTCATTTCCAACACATCCACCCTCCACCGTACAAATCTATCTATAGCCCATGCCTTGCATCCATATAATATTGTTGGAACTACTATTCCTTCAAACATACCAATTTTTGTTCTCCGAGATAATGTTCTTTCCTTTCACACATTCTTCCATCACTCCCAGAACCTTCACCCCACCATGTGACTCACTTCCACTTCCATGGCTCCATTTGCTGCTAAATCCACTCCCAGATATCTACGACATTTCACTTCCTCCAATTCTCCATTCAAACTTACATCCAAATTTACTTGTCCCTCAACCCTACTGAACCTAATAATCTTGCTCTTATTCAAATTCACTCTCAACTTTCTCCTTTCACACACTTTTCCAAACTCAGTCACCAACTTCTGCAGTTTCTCACTCAAATCAGCCAC
>JAUTXX010305721.1:0-13841 GCA_032273605.1 Panulirus laevicauda | reverse complement strand
TCTCTTCGACCCGTCGCTTTAAAAATTTCACTTTTAAATCTCCGTAACGAAGAGACTTAAATAGGGGCATCTGTCATACCCCATTTTTGACCCGTTTTTATTTCTTTTTTCTCGTCTTTTAAGCCGGAAATTTCCATCATTTCAGATGAAATTTCGGCAGGGAGGTATTTTAAAATACCTCATTTTTGTTTTGAAGACGCCCCTTTTTTATTATTATTTATTTATTTACCTTTTTTTATTATTATTATTTTTTATTTTTTTAGTTATTATTTTCTTCTTTTCTTTTCCTTTTATTAAGTGTTTTTTTTTATTATTTCCGTTTTTTTTATTATTAATATCTTTATTAGTATCTTCTTTTCGTTTTTTTATTTATTTTTTTTATTATTATTATTATTTTATTTTTTATTTTATTTTATTTTATTTTTTTATTTTGCTGTTTTATATTTTGTTTTTTTTACTTATCCAAGTTTTGTGATGCAGGTTTTCTCCTTTGTTAGATTCTAATGATGTGTCTGTGAAGGGAAATGCTTGAATAAATATATGGAGAATTTCTTATTTGAAAATGCAGTGTCATGAGAAATATGTCTCATTAATCAACCCAGTTTGCAAACTGAATATGCTAAAGCACTATAATTATGCAATCTTATCACAAACAGTAGCTGAAGATATGCATAATTACTTTTTTGAGTGTTAAGTGCACATTCTAACCTTGTGATCAAACTGCCATTCAAGCCTACAATAAACAAATGAGAAAGGGTATTTACTTCTGCATAAATGAAACTAAAGATAACAGACTAGTTATAAAAGAAAAATAATAAGGATGTCTATTTCTAAGACTCTGGTACATGAAACCATGCAATCTTAATACAGATGTAAGTAGAAGGTATGGAGGTACTGTAATTCATAAATATTTTAGGGTAGGAAAAGTCCAAGCTTAATGAGAGGACAAGAATGAAGAAAGGGGTAGCACTTCTGATGTGGAATAAGTCATGGGACTGTTGAAGGGTGCAATGAAATGAAATGAAATCGAGGTTGATGTGGGTACGAAAATATACTGAGAAAAAAGACTGTTGGTGCTTAAACCTTATGAAGTGAAAGGAGTAAAAAAGACAGAGGAAAGTGAGTATTTTGGCAGTTTCAACACAAAGAACTGAATCATAATACTAAGGAATCTAAATGCAAGAATGGATGATGTGGTAAATAAGGGTATAATCTTAGGGCATGGGGTTCCTGGTCAGAATGAAAATGGGGAAAAGGTTGTATTGTGTGCTGATTGAGTGCTAGTAATTAGGAAAACATGGTTTAAGAAATTGTACATGTATATGTGGGTGTGCTGGGGGTTTATGGATGCTACTGGATTAAATTAAATGAAATGTGTGCATCAGAGGAGAGGCTGTTGGAAGTGAATGTGCAGACAGCAGCAGCAGGTGTGTTTAGGAAAAGAGGAAATGACAAACATTAGAAAGTATCTGAAATAATTATAAAGAACACAGTACCAGTACGCTGCAAGCATGGACCACTAGAATGCATGCAACTGGGGTGTCAGCATATATGAATGGAAGATGTGCTTTCATGTACACAGAGTTATGTAAATAATAGTAAACAATTAAGTTAAACAAGTAAGTGCATCAGTGTAATTCAACTTAATGCCTTGTCACTTGCATAATAAGAGGGCATACAAAACCTCTAGCACACATAAACTTAAGGTATTTTAACATCAGTACATCCAGGATAATTGTATCAATCTCCTCACTTACTTTGGAATTTTCAGCTCGTTGTTTCTGTTCTTGAATAGCAAACAATCTCTCGATTCCAAAGCTTAAACCAACACAAGGTACATTCTTCTTTTTTGGGTCAAACATCCCGACCAGACCATCGTACCGCCCACCTCCAGCTACACTTCCCACAGTTCCTTCTTCTTTAGGAGACTGGCCTGCCACCAACACAGCCTCATAAATAACTCCAGTGTAGTAGTCAAGGCCTCTTGCTAGACCCATGTCAAACATCAAGTGGGTATCACATCCTAAGCTCTTACAGTACTCATATAGAAGAGCAAGGTCTGTAAGTCCAACCTGTGAAAGATTTTCATTAGTTGACGATCTAACATAAAATCTACCTTCACTATATTTCTGGCATAAAATGCACCCACATCGCTCTCCTGATATTGCCCGAGTAGGTGTTAACCAGTGAATCCCAAACTACGAAGGTGGTACTACAGCAAAAGAAAAAACTTCAGAATGCATATGAATCACTCAACTAGCAAGAAAGCATATGAAAGTAAACTCATCAAGTTTTACAATGAGAGAACACTAAGTTGTTATAAACCAACAATCAAGAAAGGAAAAGAGTTAGTACTTTTTTGGTTGGCAAGATGTTGAAACAAAAAACAAGATCAAAGGGTACACCAATTGGGAGTACACTAATGGTAACATCTATGATGACCAGTGGAAGCAAACACCAACTAGAATTTCAAATATGTAGGAAGCTTCAGATCATCACTTAACAAAGAAGGAACAAATTTAAGGGTTAAGGATGCATGTCAACTGTTGATTAACATCAAATACTGATTATGCACCAATAAAATGTTTCACAAAAAAAATTCACTGGACTATATTAAACCTGAATGACGTATATATACTAGCTTGGTCACCTCAAGTAAAGTAAAATTCACATCTGACAAAGATGGTTCAATAAGAAGCAACAGACTGTACCTAAAATAAGGGAGATGAGTTACAGAGAGACAGTATTGAATAAGAATCCACCCATGATGGCAGAGAAAAGAAACTATGGAGATGATTACAAGCTCAAAGATTCTATACTGGTCTGAAAATGTCAACAGTGAGTAATTCTTCAAAATCATAAAGGAAATATCATTGAAAGTACATTTCTGAAAACTAAATGTTTGACAATGTGAAGGATAAGTGGAGAGGTCCTCATATAATAATGGAATGGATAATAACCATAATAAACTAAATGAAGAACCTGTAAATCAAGACAATATAATTTCAAATGATTTACAACTGCAAAGGAAGTTAAAACAGCTGGAGCAGAGCAAATCTTCCAACACATTATGTATAAATGTATAATTACACATAGGCATATGTAAACATGCTTAAGAAAAGCATTTATGATATTAGCAATTTCTGAACTAATTTTCTTTGCTACCAGAGAAATTTTGATGCTGTCTTACCTGAGCATCAGCTGAATTTTTCAATCGCTCATCATTCTTTAGCTTTTCTATAAGATCCACCTGACCAGATAACTTAACGTATTCTCCAATAACATCAGCAACACTACCATCCAAGCCCTTCTCATCAACCATTTCTTTTCTTACATCCTCCCATGGCGACTTGTCAAGTTTATCTACTGCTGAACAAATGGGACGGAACTTTTCAACTGGAACACCACAGGCACCAAATATGCCATCAAGGATTTTTCTATGGTTTATCTGAAGAAAAAGTTAAATGATTATAAAAAGAAAGGATCACTGCTTGATTTCAGAGCATTTCTGCAGATTTCTGCATCTAAACATTGTCTATCACTACTATCATTTCTTATGAACCTAATAACAATTCATCTTGTTGCACCATGAAACCTTGAGTAGCAGTTTGGGACCCATTCCCTTTGATGAAAAGCAAACTGTTATGTCACTTCATAACCTATGACAATATAAAGTAACACCAATAAATCTCCAACCTTAATGGTGAAATTTCCCAGGTTTAGTCCTGATAATACTTGATGAATCAGTTGTACACACTCAGCATCTGGGATCATGGCATCATAATGTCCCGCAATATCAAAGTCACACTGGTAAAACTCTCGGTACCGACCTGAAAGACATGACTGAGATAACATTCTTTGTGTATTCTCATAATGCAAAGGAAATGAATTTAGGTTAGGATTTTCTGAAGAAAAAGTTATGCTATGCTCACTTCCACCACTATATTACAATTAATCATGTATATCTCTATCATCTTTACATCTGTTCTTAATGACATATGATGGATCAAGTGGATGCATAACACGTCTTTCACACATATCCTCAGATTGGGTTCCAATACAAGTACAGAACAAAGTCTCCCACATTACTGCAGCACTTCACAAATATTTATGCTACACTATGCTGAGATGTTGGGTGAAAATTCTGTCTCTACTTATCTTTTCCAAACTTACAAACAAGGAACAACCGAAAATTACAATAAATAATCTTTCCTTAAATCCACATAGCCTTAAACATCATTTTGAACAAGAGCCTCCACTAAGAAACACAATATTATGGACCATTTTACAAAATTTCTTACCTTAGAGGGATGTTACAGATTAAGATACTACAAAACAGATGATTTGGATAAGTTCACAAGTAAGAAAGGTGAAAAAAGCTAACCAAGACATGACATTTCTCATCACATTATATCCTCTAATGCACTAACAAGCAAAGCACAAATGTAATCTTCCTTAAACATAAGCTTTGATTTCTGACCATCTCTATACCAGAAAATGAAACATTTGATATCTAAACAGGCAATATTTTCACCTGGTTAGTAAGGGTATAACTGTGAGAAGCTAAGTAAAACAGGTACTGCAAAAAAAGGATGACAAAAGATATATCGGAAGGATAACAGGTAACTTATGAATTTATAAATCACATTTATGGTTGTGGATATGAAGCTGTGGTTTCAGTGGCATGACAATTAGTGAACAGATGTGAGCAAATGTGGCCTTTCTTAGTCTGCTCCAGGCACTAATCCACTAAAGCAGGAAATGGAAACCAAGTATGAAAAAAATTAACAGTCTTAATACAACATACCTCTAGTCATAGCTGGGTTGTCTCTTCGGTAGACTCGAGCTATGTGATACCGCTTGATGTTGGTTATTTTATTCATGGCCACATACCGTGCAAACGGTACCGTAAGGTCATATCTTAAAGAGAGAATTTCACCACCTTGGTCCTCTAAGTCATATATAAGTTTTGAATCTTCTCCATATTTGCCAGTAAGCACTTCCTATTGAGGAAAATGTGTCACTGATCATCATTATTCAAAACAAAGATGAATGAGTACAAGTTCATTTAAGACAGTTTAGGACAAATAGCTAATCCTACATAAAACAAAGATGAATGAGTACAAGTTCATTTAAGACAGTTTAGGACAAATAGCTAATCCTACATAAAACATTAAACAAAGAAACAATGACCTTAAACTGTAAATGCATTTGCATGTTAACCAACTACCTTGGAGCAGTGCAGTATCCTCATGAATACTACATAATCATGCAAAAAGAAAGTCCTGAGCTAGTTCTTGATGCTACTACACTCATGGTATGACACCATCTACCTCAAATCATCAGCCTTAACCAAATAAACTTTCCCAGGGTTGGGCAGAATTGCATGATCTTGTAACTGATAACAATTACTTGCTGAAGCTATGACTGCAATCAAAGAAATTTCATAATATAACACATTATGATCATAATCTAACACCATCCTATGATTACCTTTCACACAAACAATGGGAAACAAAAATTCTATCCTTGAATTTTGTGAACTTTCACAATTTAGGCATCATTTAAGCCAGGATAACATTGCTATTACTTCATAATGATCCAACACATGTGACAGATAATCTAGCACTACAAAAGCCATAAGCCAGGGGACAAGGTGGCCAGCATGTTCAACTACCTCGATTGCTGCTTCCGTAAGTAAACAAATTCACATGCTTTAGTTAAAAGACCTAAAAATTCCGTCTCTTATTTTGTGAGTAATACTAACTGCAGCTTATGAAAATACGTGAACACTTCCTTAAAAACCTTAGAATTTACCAAAATCTTAAGAGTAGTCATGAAGAAACTTTCAAATACTCAGACTTTCATTCCCAGCTCAAATCTAGTTGATTACATTATGATTACTTGTATATGAAATAACAAAAGTGAACATTTACTGATAAAAATAATCATAACATTAATGTTGAATCAATTAAAGATGGTCACAATTACCCAACCACTGCCAAACATGCACTTATCAATGTACTCACAGCTAAATATTTTTATAGCAATTGCAAATCATCATATGTCTTCGCATATTTACTGATCTAATGTCATACAGATCCACAAACCTTAAGTTCAAATACCGGTGTCTCAATTTCTACAGCGCCATGCATGTGAAACACAGAATGTATCACGTCAAAAACCTGAGAAGAAAATCATAAACAATTAATTAGCAAGTACAAAAATTGTGTATCATATTCTTAATTACTTCATTACTGGATATAAGCAGTGTATCCTATTCCAACAATCATCCTGAAATTCATTCCCTTTCCATAAGAGGAAAAATTTACAACAGGCTTGCAGTGTTCTCTCCTCTCTCTTTCTCATATACAGATATAAAAAATAAAGCAAAAGTATTATCCTTTATATATTTCATTTCTATTACACTTGATTGCCGTTTCCCTCATCAGCAAGGTAGCACCAGGAAACACGAAGAAAGACTTGTCCACTCATATATATATACACGTTCATAAACGTACATATACACACACAGCCATATACAAATATACACATGTACATATATTAATCTAGTAGATGATGAAGTCAATTAAAATCAGATGGTTTCTATCATATCATATGACACATAAATTCTAACTTTAACATTTCATTCTAGGTTAATAGCAAAGAAAAACTTTACTCAAAGCTTACTTCTCTCCTGACAGCCATTTCTAATGGTCCATAATCCCGAGTGCCCTTTGGTGTTTTCAAGATAAATTTTCCTGGTTTTCCTTTGCTATGTTCACCACCTTTATTATTCTGATGGATTAGAATATTAGAAAATTAGAAAATTAGAAATTAATTATTCAAAAGAATACAACATTCATGATTAACTTCTATGATCTATCCTCAAACAGCTGTAAGAGGATTCTTCTTCATACATTCTATACTCATAAGACCAAGTATCACAACACAAACTTATTCAGTGCCGTATGTGCTCAGAAATAACTTAGTAATGTACATCTAAATAAAATCAAACAAAGAATACTATAAATGGAATTGCTTACTTAATAATACAACGAAAATGATGTAATAAAGCTAAACGAATGTTCAATCTCTCATGCCCTAATTAATAATAAAGAAGCAGGAATCAAAATCTAAATTTAGGGATACCAAAATGTTTATTTTGCTCTGTTGCTTTATATAAACTAATGAATTACAATTTGTGAGAGTCATACGACATTCAATTTTCTTTTATTTCAGCTTTAATGAAAATGTCAAAATCTAAACTGGAATTTGATTTAAGATAGATTTGTTACAAGAGAGATGTTCATAAACATCACATGAAAATAGGTAAACAATGCCAGTCAGATGCACTTTGATTTACTAACTCTTAAAACTACTTCAGCAACACAACTTGCTTAACTGAAAATCTAAACGGGAACAGTCTCCTCTGTTGGAGAAAAGGTCTCCATGGCCACTTAAGGCATTTTCTATGCATGTCTTGGTGTCTCTAGTGACAAATAGGTTTCATGAGTTTGCTCTTCATATTACTCCTGTACTAGCCACACTCATTAGTGAAAAGAAATATGGATCATAATACTGAAGAGCTTATACTAATGCTCAATGGATATACATGGTGAGGATGATAAGAAATCAGGAGGATTAGAGGATGATACTGTAGAAATACGATATATTTCTTACAGCAATTAAGCAAATGTCAAAGTAATCTTGGTCTTTAGAAGAGGAAGCATTTAACTTGATGATGTTCCAACTTTGTTCAAGTTTATACAAATATTCATAGCCTGAATATGAAACTAATGTAATTGGGATATACTAATATTCCTGTTCCCAGTGTCAAAAAGAACTTCATTCTCGACATAAACATCTAACAGCAAATATTTGTAAAATATATCAGTTTAACTGTACCTATAAGACTGTACATCACATGACTGGAATTGCATTTAACCACTATTATATCCTTGACACATTTTCTAATTACTAAAGTGTTAACAATCAATCAGTATAAAACAACTCAATCAATCAAAACTAACTTGGGACCTTTTCTCTGTTTTTTGTGCTTCTTCAGTCATTTTTAAGTTCCTGTGAACAAGGTTTGACAGCTGCTCATCTATCTGCAAATGTAACAAGAAAGATCAATCATCATTAACATCCCATATAACCCACAAAGGCAACACATCCAGCCTAATTTTTAGTTTATGAAATTCTGTCATACAACATTCCCCTCTCCTCTGTGTGTGAGTTACTGCCTAGCTGAACTTTGCAGGTGGGAGTTCTACATTCATCAAGCACCATCTCTAGAAATTTTACTGTCATACAACTTTTTAAACTTTTATATGCTGTCCAAGTTCACAGTTTCGTCATTTGGTTTATTCCCTTCATAGAGTACTCTTACTCTCTAAAAGTACTTCTTTATATCTTTACTACCATATTTCTTGTCTTATTTCATAATATGGCCTCTGGTTGTTCTATCCTTTCTTAAAATCAATGTTTATTATTGGTATCATCAAACCGGTTTACCACCTTAAATGTTGTGATCAGGTCATCCATTACTCTTATCTCTTTTATGCCAAAAAATTTAAGCTTTTCCTTTAACTCAATTTTTAATCAAGAAAAAATTTTGTTTCTCTTTAATGATCCTTCTCTGTTAGTTCTTTGTACTTCAGTGACCAAATCTAAGAAGCATATTCCAGTTATGACCTAAAGCAGAGGCCATTAGTTTACTGTATATTTCTTATCCATTTACTAAAATGTTATTCTATTTGCCATAAGATCTAGTCTCCTTCACTGTTTTCCTAATGTGGCACTTATCAACATGTTGGAGATGATGTCTACTCCACAGTCTTTCTCAAAAACAGATTCCAGTAGGCCTTCTTTTCCTGTTCCCTATTCCCACTAATAACATTCAAGTGGGCTGAATTTCATTAACCATGTACAGGTGACCTTGAAGGGTGATGTAGTCCTCTTCACTTTTCACCTCCTCGTGACCTTGTCATCACCCACAAACATATTCAGGGAGGAATGCAATCCTTCTATAAACTCATTTACATAAAAAAAAGAAAAGCAGTAGTTCTAGAACAGATCCCTGCATCATGCCACTAGAAACCTCAACCGATCTCGAGAAGGCTTCCATGACATGCATTTTTCATTCCTTTCTCAACTAGGATAATCTATCCATCTAAGTAACCTTCCCCTTATTCCCATATGAAGATCCAACTTTTTACCAAACTCCTATTTAATACTGTATCTAATGCCTTTTGGCAGGCCTGATAGAGATAATCCACCTAGCCTTATCTTTTGTCTAAAACAGAGCTCACTCTTGTAGAAATCTAAGAGGTATGTTGCATGTGATCTTTTCCCTGGAAACAAGCTACCTCTCTCTTGGGTATTTTATCATGTCATCGATTTTCTTTCTAATCATATTTTCCAGTGCTATACAGATCACGCTTGTCCAGGAGATCAGTCTGCAATTCAGCCTATCCTCCCAGTTTTCTTTTTGAAAAAAAAAAAGTGCAATAATTGTCTTTTTTCATTACCCTGACCTTTTTCAAACATTTCAAATGGTTTTTCATGTGTATCTGACATCTGCATATATGGAGAAATTTCATCAGAGCCACAAACCTTATATGGATCAAAACTTTTTTGTATTTTGTTTATTCTTTTTACAGATATTTCACTGCTTTCGATGACCTCCTCCTGTTTCCATTTCATGTGTTTGGGGCTGTAGTACCTTCCACTTTGAAAACGGTGTGCATGTTTATGTGTGTGTATGTAAGTACCTATTTGTACTGTACAAGGAGGAGTTCTACACTCATAAAACTTGTTAAACCTTTGTATGCCATCCATATTCACATTTTCATCTTTCAGTTTATTCCTTTGAACCATTGCTCCTATAGAAGAGTACTCTCCATCTCTTCTCACTATTTTCTCACTTAATTTCATGTTATGGCTTCTGGTCGTACTATCGTATCATCTTTTGAAGAAATGTTCACTGGTGACTTCTTCAAACAGGTTTGAGGTTGTAATAAAGTCACCCATTATTCTTCTATATTCCATGATGGACAAATTTAAGGCCTTTAACCTTTTCCTGTAATTCAGCTGTCTTAATTCTGGTGCATTTTCTTTTGTCCTCCTACTGACCCTCTCTATCAGTTCTTTGTGCTTCAAGTTAAGTGAGTAAAACTTACTTTTTTGTACAAAGAGGGAAGGAGTTTTATATTCATGGAACCTATTTATTAAGGTTCTACCCAACAATCTCTTGAATCTATTCATGTTCTCCACATTCACTGCCTTGTAAGATACTTCACCCTATTCAGCCTACAAAATCAAATCCACTGAAGAACTTAAAATTTTAATAATCAAGACATTCAACAGTAAACAGTAGAGCTTACTTCCTTTACTTTTCTAATGTGGTCTTCTTGTGAGAGTCCCCTGTTAATACTAATCATCTATTTTCTCTTCTTTTTCTTTCTGGTCTGTGTAGACACCTTACTCTCCCGATTGGCATATAAAAACAGGTTGCAGTCTCATGATAAGTAAGAGTTGGAAAGCAACAGTCTATTCCACTACAAGTTATCATGAATGTAAAAATCAAAAAAAATACCCACTTTTTTTATAACAATTACTAAAAAGCAACTGGTTTATTAAACTCAGTATGGGCCACTATGTCTTTCAATTCAGTCATTACATACATTACACTGTTTCTCAATGAGACGAAGTTTAAATATGCAATAATATTCCAAACAGATATGAAAGAGGATTCACTAAGTTTGAGGAGGGAGAATGGGGTACAGTGTTAAAAGTCAAACAGTTTCATGGAATTTGTGGAGCAACAGGTTTTAATTTGACATAATATGTCTGAGAAATCTGATAGAATAGGTTGGTCATATATGAAGAAATGGAATGAACTAATCTACAATTCAATAACATTCATGGGATTTGTAGAAAAAGTTATAAAAAAATAAAAACCAAATGATACTGCAGTGCTTATAATTTGTGGAAAACTATATAGACAAATAACCAATATAGACAAGGTCATAAGTGTCTATATATCAAAAAGAATGAAAAGATACCAAATTTTTTAAACCTAATAAGGAAAACTGAGGTTCACATGGCTCCTGCAGCCCAGCTGCATTAAACTAATAATCAAATAAAAAATCATCTGTCATCATGAATAATTTTGGCGACACATTCCCTACTTACAACTGCACAAGTTATACCAACAATGACGAGCCATATGAAAGCAAGGTAATAAAATATACAAGATCTATGAGAAGAAAATATAATTATTTTCTCTCATATGAATAACAGAACACAGCAATGTTATATCTGCCTCTTTTCATAAACAACTCTAAAAAGCTGACTACCATGCCTACATGAACAGTCCTGGCTAAGCATCAGATGCTAAGGGTACAAAATATGCTGGCACCACCCGGTGGTAATAAATGTAACAATGGCAATACATGCTAATACTGTTGTTAGTTAAACAGCCATTTGCAGTCAAGTGACCACTATTCTATTATTCAAGAGACTTTCTCACTGAAATACAAAAGTATAGGCCCAGCATGTTTAAACAGCATCTGAAAGCAACATGCACCTCAGGTCAGTGTCTGGCTATAAAAATCAACATTTCCTCTTAAACACAAGTTGCTACATAAAATAAAGATGTTTATTCTGTATGGAATAATGAATTCCCATGCTTTAAATCATTAACCAGTAAGGGCATTTTCTTGATATATACATCAAACAGCCACAACTTTAACCTGACGCTGTAGCGAAAATGCATAAATCAAAAAACAATATATCAAAACTGTCATGCATCTTTTCATACACTACTTAGCATGCATTAGCATTCTTGTACTTAATACATATTTCATCAAATTTCACAGTTTTCATTATTTCACTCTCACAAAAATCTTTCTACCAAGCTGCAGTTCTTTAGAGACTGAAAACAATAAAATAAAATAGAGCAATCATGCTACCATTAAAGACACCACTTATAAAGCAGTCACAGATACCGCACTGCACAATATCCATCCTAAAATCACAACATATTCTTTTCAAAATCAAGTTTTCATTTACAAAATTACTATTTACATCACATACTTGACACAAAATGCAAAGTCAACTAAATTAAAGTTACAACAATATTACAAAAAAATACCTAAGAGAGCTCTCCCTGGCACATTAGTATCACATACATCATTTGAGCAAATGATGAAAGAAAATACAGCTACTAGAAGTCAGTGACACAAAAATCATTCAACAACGGAGCTCTGGCCTACCTTAAAAGCTAAGCCTCGTGTACCAGGGAGAGATGAGAGCTGCGTGGCAAACACTTGAAAGTTGATGCCTCTACCAGTCATCAATCGGTTCACAGATAAGCTTCTGCTCAATGAACCAATGAGGGCCATTTTGTGTCTTCTGTTGCTTGGATTAATAGCCTAACTCCTTTATATTATTATTTTTGGGGGGCCATGATTCTTGTACATACAGCCAGAGCCTTGAACTGTGAAGAGACGGGAAATACTACAGATAATTCAACTGCAATCCCTAATTGCTCACAACTTCATTTCGAAGAAATTCTCAAAGTATCAGGTAACCAAATAAAATATACATTCAAGTACTTGATAAATGAGCAATGCTTAGTACAATTTCTTCGGGACTTCATCTTACTGTAACAAATCAAGGAACAATTCCAAGACCTACCCAATCAAAACGCAGTGTTAACAGAAATCCTACTATTACAGTACTGCAACTTCCAAATGTCCATTCTAAATGAACTCAAGTTTTCATGGCATACTTGGCAAAATGAACAATCTCAAAAGTAAGAAAATCATTATAATCAGAACTGCAGCGAGGTGAAAGCTTCTCCCTAAAAACAGTTTATAACCTACAATTTCTTCATTCCCACACCTTGACACCACCAGTGTATGGAGGGAATGCCTGGCATTCACTGGAGGAGAAAGTAGCCATGTGTGCTACCCAACGTTGCATATTGGGTAATGTGTAAGAGGGACTGGGGGGAATACAGCCTGAGTTCAAGACAGCAATGTCTGCCTGTGAAGGCTGAAAACCTCCCACATAGCTGTATTGTGACAGATGAACATCCAGTAGTAATAGAGGCAGCTCCTGTGCAGGAGGAACACAATATTATTCAAAACTAAGGCAAATTTTAAGGTCTCACAAGCTCAGAACAATATTATTGGGAATGGAAATTTATATGTTATGAAATAAGAAAACAAACAAATCCTTAATAATATTACATACATAAACTCTATTCAAACCCTTCAGAATACATGAAAAGCAAGTTAAGTAAAAAGTGGTGGCCAACTGTACTATTCCTTTGTCAACCTTAAAGGAAATGAAAACATCTTGCTAGTTCAAAAGTGAAAAACAAACCTGAAAGATAATGCAACACATAATAAGAACATCAATATGAACATATGGAAGCTCAACACAAGTGATTAACAATATATCATTCAAATTCCATGTTGCATGCCATATTCTAAATACACAAGACAAAAACTTGTTCAAATATGATAGTACAAAGCCTGACACTGCATCAAACTACAAGCAAATTACAAGGAAACACAAGCCCTGAACAACTACAACTACATTATGTCAAGAATCCACACAAGAAGTCTCCCAGAGAATCATTTTCACAATATGCTCAGTTAATTTACAGCATTTCAACTAACTCTCCTGTAGTAAAAATCTCCCTTTCTACAGAATGAGAGATATGAGGGCCACTCCTGGAAACAAGTACAGTATATACAAACCTCATTTATGCCAGCTGTGTTCCTTCTCATTGTGAAAAATGAGGACAGTTCAAACATCAG
>JAUTXX010305610.1:0-13841 GCA_032273605.1 Panulirus laevicauda | reverse complement strand
GATCCTTGAGTGATTAGAGACAAAATCAAAGACCCTTTACAATTTCATTACAAAAGATTTTTTACGTAACCCAACCAAACAACGTAACCTAAACTACACAAAAATGTTTTCATATCACTATTTGTCGAAAACTAAGGTGTTTTGATAACCGATCAAAGCGCATTTTGATAACAAAACGACCACCTTTACGTTGACATCATCACAAAAGCCCAAGTATGTAACTTTACCAAACTTAACCTAACCTGACCACACGAAAGGTTTCGAGGTCGAATCGTGAAGGCTATCCTACTAATTGAGAAACAACGAAAGCCCTTTACGATAAGGTTGCTACAGTTTTTATGTAACCCAAACTAACTTCAAATACCCTTACCCAACATAACCTAACCTAACCTAACCTATTCCTTTTCAAGCAGGTAATGTACGTTGACATCATCAGTTAGCTGACATAAGAACCTAACCTAACCTAACAAACCAACCAAACCGAATCCAACGAGTTTTTGGCCTATGAAGAAAATTGTTTTTCATGAAATTGCGTTTTTATATGCCAAGAACGTGTTTACATGCATTCTTTTCCTGCGTTTTTACCTTTAGGATACTGGAAAAAGCTTTGAATTCTTTTTCACAAAATAGCAGGCAAGGACAATTCTATCTTCATTGCAAAAAAAAAAAAACTTTTGACTCAGTCCAGGAAAATAAAGCAAGGAAAAGAATCTAAGGAACGTGATGACATAAATGCAGCTACTGATTTCGTACCGTGTTTGAAAGTCCTACCTTCTCTCCGATATGAAATATCCCCATCTCCTTTGACATCATTACAAAAGCTTAACCCAACCTAATCTAACATGTAAAAGCAAGTTTGAATGCATTTTTGATGCGTTTTCACCGTAAGATACTGTAAAGATGCTATTTGATTGGCATCATTACAGAAGCCAAGAAACACATGTATTCGGAAGCTAGACAACAATTTTCATTGCAAGAAAAACAGATTATGTGTTTAGACATCAATGCAACATCGAAGAAACGTTTTGATATCATTAAAACAACTAAAACTCCTCTACTTTGACAATATAATAGGTGAGAAATATAAGCATTCATATCAACAAAAATAATAATTTTTGAGATCAAATAAACAGAAACAAGAAAAACATGCACATCAGTAAAGCCAAAAACTCACCAAATCTCACCTAAGTTCACCATATCCACTATATTTGTTGAAATCATTACAAAAGCTATAAACTATGTAGAGGTAGAGGTCAGCGGATTGCAGGTGCAGCCGCCGGTAGTTGATGTGCAAGTTAATGTGCAGCAACTGTGTGAAGACAGTGTTGAAGACCACCTCTACGTTGACATCATTACAAAAGCCAAAGAATGTAACTTAACCTGACCACACGAAAGGTCTCGGGGTCGAATCGTGATAATGCGCTTCATTCGTTTGTTTTTACCGTAAATGTGATAAGAGATGGAGGCTATGCTACTAATTGAAAAAAAAAGCCCTTTACGATATCATTACAAAAGTTTTGCTACGGTTTTTACGTAGCACAAACTAACTTCAAATAACCTTACCCAAGCTAACCTAACCTAACCTAACCTAACCTATTCCTTTTCAAACAGATAATGTACGTTGACATCATTAGTGAGAGCGAGAGAAAATTACTTTACGTAAGCTAACCTAACCTAACAGCCTAACCAAATCGAATCCAACCAATTTAAGCTAAACCACACGATTCTTTGGCCTATGAAGAACATTATGTTTTTCATGAAATTGCGTTCTTATATACCAAAGAACGCAAGTAAACCTAACTAACGGAAGTAATAATATTTTGCGCGTTTTTACCGTTTGATACTGAAAAAAAGCTTGAACTCTTTTTCACAAAATAGCCGGCAGACACTTTTATCTTTATTGCAAAAAAAGAAGTTTTAACAGTACAGAAAACAAAAGTCTTTACATTGCATGAAAACGAATCCAAGAAACGTGTTTGACATAATTGCAACTACCGGTTTCCTACCGGTCCTTTTTTTACCATCATAAAATCTCTTTTATGATTTATACTTAACAGAACATATTCATTTAGAAAATAGATATGACCCTAACCTATAAAAGGCCTACTTGAAGTAACCTAACCTAGCCTAACCTAACCTAACCTAACCTAACCTACCTACTCTCCTGTGACACCATTTCAAAAGCCAAAAGGTGACTTTGCCTAACCCAACCTAATCGAGCACAAAAAGTAAGTTTGCATTTTTACTGCGTTTTTACCGTACGATACTGCAAAAATGCTTTTTAATTGGCAGAGTCCAAGAAACACATGTATTCGGAAGCTAAGACAATTTTCTACTTTGACAATATAGATTTTTGAGATCAAATAAACAAACAAAAAGCCATTGACATCAGTAAAGCCAAAAACTCACCAGACCAATTCTTCTCTAACATAACAGTGCGCTTTCATATCCACTATATTTGAAATCATTACAAAAGCAGCCACCGGTAGTTGAGGTGCAAATTAAAGAGCACCAACAACATGAAGACATTGTTGAAGACGAAGTTGCCGTACACAACGAGGGGCGCCTCGTCTGCTGGGCTGGGGTGTTGTAGGATGGGCTGGTGGAGTTAGCCAGACAGCTTCCGTGGGGCAGCTCCAGGCCCAGGAATTGATCCTTCTCCACCAGGAAGATGTTAGCTTTACAGAAAATACCCCTGATCAAACTAATGCATTTTGAAAACTAAGAATGTTATGAGTTCCGTGAAATTGCGCTGTCCTATGTACTCTGTTCCACGCTCCGTACCTGTGACCTGCCGTGGAGCACGCAGATGTTAGAAAATAACCACCACAGAAAATATCCCCTATCAAACAAATGCATTTTGAAAACAGACCGACCATTACAAAAGCCAAAGAACGTAACTTTGCCTAACCTAACAACATGAAAGGTCTCGTCTTCAAATTTTGGCTTTTGAAGAATGTGTTCCCTGAAATTACGCTTTCATATGCACTGTTCGTTGACATATGAAACAACCTATGAGCATTCTTGAGCTAGACAATGCTTTTTCACATCAAAAAAGCTTAAAAAGTCTTTATATTAAATAAAACAGGGCAAAAACCTACCCTTTTCTAACCAAATCTAACTTAACACATTCTAACCTAAGTTAACCAAACCGAAAAGGAAAGGTCCCGGGTTCGAATCGCTTCATATGCACTGTATTCGTTGAAATCATTACATAAGCTAAAGATTCGCTAGCCGTTAGTTTTTTAATTATCCCCGATTATCCCCGATCAAACCAACGCATTTTCATAACTAAAAATCATTACAAAAGCCAAAGATCCCAACTTTGTTTAGCCTCATCTGACAACCAAAATAAACAAACCTCATTGACATCACTAAGACCCAGAAAATATAGCTACCTAACCTAAAGTAGCATACCTAATCTGATCTAATCTAAAAATAATCTGAAAAATATTGTTCAGAAATTACGCTTTCATATGCACTCATTACAAAAACCAAAGAATCTAATGTAACCTAACCTAACTATGAATTCTTTTCCTGTGTTTATACAGTATTCGTCTGTAAAAAGCTTACCTGACTGATATGTAAAACATAAGCAAATATACTGTTTTTCCTTCTTTGTAAGCCTAAAAAAGCGAAAACTAGATACATTGCAATTCAAAGAATCTAAGAAACGTGTTGACAAATCCTTTACGTTGACATCATTAACGTAACCTAACCTGGGTTCGAATCTTAAGGATATGTGATATGTGATCATTATGTGATAACAGAAGCAACCAAACCCTTTTACGATATTACAGAAGTCAAAGAATGTAAACATAACCTAACTTGAACTAACTTAACCTAACTTAATCAGATCTAACCTAACCGCCTTTAGAAGATATTAAATGATAAATGAAACAAGTTTCCATGCATTCTTTTTCCTGCACGAAAAAGCTTGCCTGATCGTTACGGAAAACAGACTATGTCTTCTAAACCTGAAAGAAGCTAACCAAATCAAATTTAACCTATTCCTATTCAAACAGATATTACCGAGCTAAAACAAAGGTCCCGGGCTCGAATCATTCTGACAAAGCGCGGATACTCTATTCTTTTGAAATCATTACGAAGCGTTAGCATTTTCGATTATAAAAGCCAAAGAGCGTAATTTTGCTGAACCCAAACCAACCTAACCTAACCTAACCTAACCTTATCTAACCTACGCTACCGTTACCTTACCTAACCATACGAAAGGTCCTGGGCTTGAATCGAGGATACGCACTTAATTCGTCTTTAGATACTTGTAATAAGAGTAAAAAGAGAAGGGTTTCCTACTACCTGAGAAACAACCAAAGCCTCTATAATTTCATTACAAAACCTGGTTTACGTAAACCGACCTGAAATAACCAACTTAATCAAACCTAACCTCCTTTTCAAACAGATATTCCCCTTCTATGTTGATATCGTTCCAAAATGTGAAGAAAATATGCATATTAATCGTCTTACTTTACGTGCTCCGTGATATTGCACTTTTATATGCACTCTTTTTGTGCGTTTTTATCCGTTGATATCACAAAAGCCAAAGAACGTAACCAAACCATTACCAAAAGTAACAAACTAAACTAATCTAAACTAACCTAACGGTTCGAATATGGCATGCACTCTTTCCTAGGTTTTTATCGTAAGTTGTTACTGGAAAAACTTTTTCACTGAATGTAAAATAGATTTTATTTTGACATCGATAGACAATCCAAGAAAAACATTTTTTCATCATTTTAATCTAAGAAACAGGTTTATATGCAATCTTTTCCTGCATTTTAACCGTGCGATACTACAAAAAGGCTTGCCTGATTGGAATATGAAATAACTTATCTTTTTAATTTAGCATCATTGCAAAAACATTTTGGAGCTAGATAGCACTTTTTCACTGCAAAAAGGTATTATGATTCTGTTGTTTTCTTTGCAAAAAAAAATATCTTTTGACAAATAAAAACATAATTGCAAAAGCCAATATCCTCATTACAAAGGCAAAAAACCTATCCATCTATCCTAACCTAACCTAACCTAACCTAACCTAACCTAACCGTCTATCCTAACCTATCCTAACATAACGCAACCTAAGATAACCAGACATTGATAAACTACGCGAAAGGCCCCGAGTTCGAATTCTTCTCTCTACCATAAAAGTGTCGCTTTCATGTGCATTTCCTTCATTGAAATCATTATAAAAGCTAGCTGTTAGCTTTTTTACATCACCAGAGAAAATATCGCCGATCAACCAAATTATTTTGTTAAAGGCATCATTACATCATTACAGAAGTGAGCCTAACCTAACCTAACCCAACAAAACTAAAGGGCCCGAGTTCGTAAGTTGAGGATATACACTTTATTCATTTGTTTCTACCGTTAAATGACGATACTCCATGACGCAAAGGCAAGGTGTATGTGATATCTGCCACTGACGTAGCGCATGCTGTATTTCTACATATTGGAAAACAACAAAAGATATATTATTTTTTACGTAGCCAAACCAAATATGAAATAACGTAACCTACACAAACTTAACCTAAACCTAACCTTGACATCATTACAAAAGCTAAAGAAAATAATTTTACCTAACCTAACCTAACCAAACCCAAACCAACCCAATCCAACCAAACCCAACCCAACCTAAACAAATCCAATCTAACCCAACCGTGCGTTTTTACCGTTGACGTCATTACAGATAATGCCTGTATACGTAACCTAACTAACCTAAATTAACCCAACTTAATCTATCCTAAAGACACGAATTTTTGTCTCGGAAGAACATATGTTTTCCTGCGTTTTCATCGTCAGATACTGTGAAAAGCTTGGCTTAACACTGTCACATCAAAATAGCAGGCAAAGACACTGTTTTCCCTTCATTACAAGAATGCTTTGACACAATCTGCCAAAAAAAAAGTGTTGCAAAAAGAATCCAAGAAATGTTCTGTTATAAACTAAACTTAACTCGGATTTGAAAATGGAGGACATACACATTATTCGTCTTATTGTGCAGCTAGAAGCTGGAATTATGGTCGTTCTATGATAATAGAAACAAAAGCTCCTTTACGATACCATTACAAAAGTATTTCTTTTATACTTAACGCAACCTAACCTGAAATAAGCTAACCTAAACAAATAGAATCAATTCCCTTTTAAAACAGCCTAACCTGCAAAAGGCAAAGAATGTAAATTACCTAACCTAACGAACTACACAAAAAGTCCTGGGTTCAAATGCTTCATGCTCTGTTCTTTAAAATCATTTACAAAAGGTAAAGAACCAAACGTAACGTTAGCGTTTTCGATTATCACATCATTACGAAAGCCAAAGATCGTAACTTTACCTAACCTAACCTAACCTAATCTAACAGTCTTATCAAACATAACAAAACCTAAGTTAGGTAAGTCTTCATAAGCACTCTGCGATTTTACTACAGAAGCAAAATAAGGTAACCCAATCGAACCAAACATAACAATATAACCTAACCTAACCTTGGTTGGAAACTTGGCCTTTGAGGATGAAAAAGAAAGTTTATGTGCTCTTTTTTATGTTTTTTTACTGTTTAGAAAGCTTGCCTGAATCAGTTTATCCTTTTATGTTGGCCAAGAAAAATATGCAAGATTAGCAGAATATGTTTTCTTACATCAACAGACCATCGAAGAAATGTTTTGATATCAAAACAGGTGAGAAACATAAGCATTTTGATCAATAGTCACAAAAGGAATATTTTTTATATCAAATAAAAAAAAGCCAATGCCCTCAGTAAACACGAAAACCTCTTTTTACCAAACCTCAACAAATTTCACCCAATATCCTCAGCTAATATCCTTACGTATCCCATCCACCTAACCTAACCTAACCAAAGTACACCAAAGGTCCCGGATTTAAATTCATCTCTAACATAAAAGTTAGGTAGGTGAAGATGCCGGTAGTTGATATGTCGTTGAGGTGAATGAAGACGTTGTTGAAGACGGGGTTGCCGTAGACACTGTAGAGAGACGCCTCGTACTGGTGAGCCGTGGTGATACAGGACCACCTGACAACACTCCGTACCTGCCGCAGAACACACGATCATGGGGCAGCAACAGGCCCAGGAGCTGATCTTCCTCCATTCGGAAGGTATTTGGTTTTCTGATTATCATTACAAAAGCCAAAAATCGTAACTTCCTAACAACCTAATCTAACCTAAGGTAAACCACAAGAAAGGTCCCGCTTTTATATGCAATCGGTTCATTTACATCATAACAGAAGACACAACCTGAACCAAACCTACCTTAACCTAACCTAACCTAAGTGTTAAATAAAAGTACGTTTACATGCACTATTTTCCTGCATTTTTCCAATGAAATACTTAAAAAGCTTGCCTGAAACAGCTAGACAACACTTTCCACAAGAAAGTAGTAAGTAAAAGAATGTGTTTTAACATCTATAATGCATCGTTACAAATCCTAACCGATCATAAGCTAGCTGAACTGGGTTCTATGTAATTCTGAGGATATGCACATTATTCGTCTGATAAGAGAAACAACAAAAGCCCTTTACGATATCATTACAAAAGCTATTCATTTTCAAACACACATTACACACATATGCACTATGTTCGTTAAAATCATTACAAAGGCCAACATAATCTATTAAAATTGCCGGCAAGAAAAAGACAATGAAACATCTTGCATTGCGTACGTTGCAACAAAAAGAAACGTGTAGACATAATTATATCAAAACCTAACCTAACCTAAACACAGTTTGAATCTTGAGGATATGCACATTGTTTATCTGATTTTACAGTTAGATGCTGGTAATGTCATCGTTACGTGATAAGCAGCCTTTATAGAATCATTACGCAACCTAACCTAACCTAACCTAACCTAACCTAACCTAACCTAACCTAAACCTTACACCGAATTCCAGGATAGGTCCCGTGTGCACACGAAAGCCAAAAAAAAGTTAACTGATATTAACCTAACCTAATACACACATTACTCGTTGGATTTTGTAGTTGGATGCTTTGAAATTATCACAACAGTTAAAAACTCTAACCTCACGCTAATGTTTTCCATTACCAAAGAAAATGTCCCAAATCTACTTTGACATTATTACGAAAGTTAAGGAACGTAACTTTGCCTCACCTAACCTAACCTAATCTAACTCAGGCTCGAATCTTGAGGACATGCACTTTATTCGTCTGTTTTTATCGTCTGTGATTAGAGACACAGGTACTACCCAAGACAAAATCAAAGATCCTTTACAATTCTAATACAAAAGTGTTTTTAGATAATCCACCAAACAACCAAATCTAACCTAACTTAGCCTAAGGTACACAAAAATGTACTTTCATATGCACTATTCGTCGAAATCTTCACATGCTAGCCGTAAGGTTTTTTGATTACCGATCAAAGCGCATTTTGGTAAAATGTCCACGTTGTAAAACGACTACGTTAACATCATTACAAAAACCGAAGAATGTAACTTTACCTAACCTAACCTAACCTAACCTAACCACCTTCCACCACCAGGAAGATATTAGCTTTACAGAAAATACACTCGATCAAACCAACGCATTTTGAAAACAAACAATGTTATGTGTTCCGTGAAACTGCGCCACATATGCACTCTGTTCCACGCTCCGTACCTGTGACCTGCCGTGGGGCAGTTCCAGGCTCAGGAATTGATCTTTCTCCACTCGCATTTTGAAAACAAACCGAACATTCCAAAGGCCAAAGAACGTAACTTTGACTAACCTAACCACACGAAGGGTCTCGTCTTCAAATTTTGGCCTTCGAAGAATGTGTTTCGTGAAATTGCGCTCTGTTCGTTGACATCATAAGACATCAAGACATGAGACATGATTGGTATGTGAAACAAACTTTTTCACATCAAAATAGCTAAAAGAATCATATTATATCAAGTAAAACAGTGCAAAAACCAAAAAACTTACCCTCTTCTAACCAAATCAAACCTAACACATTCTAACGTAATGTAACCTATCCCGGGTTCCGGGCTCGAATCGCTTCATATGTACTGTATTCGTTGAAATCATTACAAAAGTTAAATATTCGCTGCTGTTAGTTTTTTGATTACCACAGAAAGTATCCCCGATCAAGCGAACGCATTTTCATAACTAAACATCAAGCCAAAGATTCCAGCTTTCCCTAGCTTCATCTGACAACCTAAGCTAAACAACCTCATCTAACCTAGCATAACCCAGTGATTTTCAAACAAATTATTGACATTACTAAATCCGAAAGAAAATAACTGCCTAACTAAAGTAACCTATGCACTCAATAAAAGGGCAGGTAAATATGTTGTTTTTCTTTCTGTGTAAGAATTTAAAACAAAAACCAGAAAAATATAATTTACATTGCAATACAAAGAATATAAGGAACGCGTTGACAAATCCTCTACGTTGACATCATTACAGAAGTCAAAGAATGTAAACTTAATCTAACCTTAAGGATATGCACAGTTAGATGCTGGTGTTGTGATCAACCAAACTCTTTTTCCTACAAGAAAAAGCTTGCCTCATCGGTACGTGAAACATTCTGTCTTCTAAACCTGAAAGAAGCTAACCAAATCAAATTTTACCTATTCCTTTTCAAACAGATATTACCGAGCTAAAACAAAGGTCCCGGGCTCGACTCTTTCTGAAAAAGTGCGGATACTCTATTCTTTTGAAATTATAAAGCGTTAAGCGTTTCCGATTACCACAGAAAATGTCTCCGATGTACTATGACATCATTACAAAAGCCAAACAGCGTAACTTTGCTGAACTTAACCTAACTTTGCTAAACTTAACCCAAGCCAACCTAACATAACCTAACCTAACCTTTTCTAACCTACACTACCGTTACCTTATCTAAAGGCTTGAATCTTGAGGATACGCATTTAATTCGTCTTTAGATGCTTGTAATAAGAGTAAAAAGAGAAGGTTATCCTACGACTTGAGAAGCAACCAAAGCTTCTGAAATTTCATTAAAAAACTGTTTCACGTAAACCGACCTGAAATAACCAACTTAATCAAACCTAATATTGACATCGCTACAAAATTTAAAGAAAATATCTTTACTAACTTGAAGGTATACACATTATTCGTCTTACTTTACGTGCTCCGCGAAAGATCGCCTTCATGTGTACCCTTTTTGTGCGTTTTTATCCGTTGATATCACAAAAGCCAAAGAACGTGACCCAACCATTACCAAAAGTAACAACGTAAACTAACCTAAAGGTTCAAATATAGCATGGTGAAAAAAATATTTTCACTGCATGTAATGTATTTTGTCATCGTCTTCATCTAGAAAATAGGTTTTCATGCACTCTTTACCTCCATTGATATATAAAAAAGCCAAGAAATTCTGGACCTAGATAACACTTTTCACTGAAAAAAAAGAAGATTTTTGACGAATAGAAAACAATTAAAGAAGCCACTATGCTCAGCAAAAGAAAACAAAAAGCCTAACCAAGTCCAACCTAACCCATCCTACGTAATCTAAGTTGACCAGAAATAAATAAACTACGTGAAGGGCCCTGGGTTGGAATCCTTCTCTCTACCATACAAGTATCGTTGTCGTTTCATATGCATTTTATTCGTTAAAATCATTATAAGAGCTAAGTGTTAGCTTTTTAAATCACCACAGAAAATATTCTCAATCAAGCAAATTATTTCGTTAAAAGCAAACGACCACTTCTACGTTATCATTACAAAAGCCGAAGAACGTAACCTGAGCTCGAAACTTGAGGATACACTCTTTATTCATTTGTTTTTATCTTTAAATGACGATGCTCCATGACACAAAGGCAAGGTGCATGTGATATACGCCACTAACGTAGCGCATGCTGTATTTCTACAAGTTCAAAAACAACAAAAGCTTTATTATTTCTTACGTAGCGAAACCTAATATGAAATAACCGTGGAGCCAAACCTAATCTTGACATCATAACAAAGCAAAAGAAAATAATCGTACCCAACCTAACCTAACCAAATCCAATCCAACCCAACCCAATTCAACCTAACCAAATCCATTCTAACCCAAATGCAATCTACCGTTGACGTCACCTAACTAACCTAAACTATAAAAAAGCCAAAGAAAATAGCTTTAAGTAAACAAACCTGCCAAGTCTTCGAATTTTGGTTTCACTGCGTTTTTACTAAAGAAGCTAAATTAATCTAACTTAACACTTAAGGTCCTTGGTTTGAATCTTGGCCTTTTGAGGATGAAAAAGAATGTTTAAGCGCTTTTTTACGGTTTTTTGCTATAGGAAAGCTTGCCTGAATCAGTTTATCCGTTTATGTTGGCCACGAAAAACAGTATATGTTTTGACATTAATAGACCGTCGAAGAAACGTTTTAACATCATTAAAACAGGTGAAAAACTTTAGCATTTAGATCAATAGTTACAAAAGGAATATTTTTTGAAATAAAAAAAAAGGCGATGCCCTCAGCAAAAACAAAAACCTCTTTTTACGAAAACCTTAATAAATTTCACCTAATATCCTCAGCTAATATCCTTACGAATCCTACCAACCTAAATTAACCTAACCAAAGTACACCAAAGGTCCGAGATTCGAATTTATCTCTTACACAAAACTTCGTTAGGAGCTTCCAGGTGCAGATGCCGGTAGTTGATGTGTCGCTGGGGCAAATGAAGATGTTGCTGCCGTAGACACTGTAGAGGAGCACCTCGTACTGCTGAGCTGTGGTGATATAGGACGAGCTGGTTGAATTTGCCATATGAAAGGTCCACCTGTTCACGCTCCGTACCTTCCGCAGAACACACGATCGTGGGGCTCCAACAGGCCCAGGAGTTGATCTTCCTCCACCCGGAAGATATCAGCTTTTCAGATTATTATTACAAAAGACAAAGAATCTAACCTAACCTTACAACCTAAGCTAAACCTACCCTAACCTAACTTAACCTACCATACATGTTAAATAAAATTACGTTTACATGCACTCTTTTCCTGCATTTTTCCAATCATACGCTGTAAAAAGCGTGCCTAAAACAACTAGACAACGCTTTCCGCATGAAAATAGCAAGTAAAAGAATGTTTTGACATCATTACAAATCCTAACCGATCATATGCATATCTTGAGGATGTGCACATTATTCGTCTGATAAGAGAAACAACAAAAGCCCCATCCTAAACAAACATAACCTATTCATTTTCAAACACATCATGACAACAGGCAATGTCCTCTACAAAAGCCAAATAACGTAAACCAGTAACTAGACCTTACCTAATCTATCGATTACAAAAGCTAAAGAATGTCCTCTGCTCGAATCTTAATAGTAGACGAAACAACAAAAACACTTTTACTGAAATGACCATTACCAATGCCAAAGAAAATAACTTTATGTAACGAGATCTAACCTAACAGATAATATCCTTTAGAGAATATTAAGTGTTAAATACAATCAAGTTTACATGCACGCTTTTCCTGCGTTTTTAGCCAATAACCATGTGCATTCAGAAAATAGACAACGCTTTTTTACATTCAAAATGGCAAGCAAAGATATTGTTATATCTTCATTGTAAGAAAAATAGAATGTATTTTGACATTAGCAAAAAAACACTTTCATATCAAAACTGCCAAGAAACATAAGCCCTCAGAACTAAAGACTGTCGTTTTCATTGCAAGAAAAAGAAAGTTTTATGACATCAATCCAACAACGTTTTGGAATAAAGCTTTACCAACCTAACATATCGAATATAACATAACCCCACCTCAAAAATAATTACCTAACTTTACCTAACATAACCTAACCTACCTAACCAAATCTAATCTTACCACTGACATCATTACAACCCTCACAGAATCATAATTTAAACTAACTTAACATTACCACTCGGTTCGAATCTTAACCTGATTGGTGTATGAAACAGAAGTCAAGAAATGCATTCGGGAGCTAGACAAGAAATATCGACAGCCACATATAAATCAAATTTACAGAAAAAAATTTATTTGGATATCAGTTCTCGATTCTTTGAAATGAATACAAAAACTAAAGAAGCAAACAACAGAACTTTCGATTACCATAGAAAATGTCCCCGATTTCCTTTGACATCATTAGAAAAGCCATAGAGCGTAACTTTCCTTAACTCAACTTTATCTGACATACCTAAAAACTAAAGATCCTTGAAATAACCTAAAAGTAAACAACCTATTCCTTTTCAAACTGATAATGCCCCTATACGTTGACCTCAATGCAAAAGCTGAAGAAGGTAACCTAATCTAACCTAACCCATCCCAACCTCGTCTTAAAATACGGATCTCAGATTATCATGTGCTCCGTGAGAGTGCGCTGTCTTATGCAGTATGTTTGCACATTTTATCGTTGATATCACTAAATAAAAGCAATAATACATAACCCAAGCGAAGCAAACGCAAATTAACAACCTAATTCAAGACATGTTCAGTTCAAATCTTTGCTTTTACTGATAAAAAAAGCAAGTTTACATGCACTCTTCTCCTTCATTTACCACCAGAAATGTCCCGAAACAAACGTATTTTCAAAACAAAATGAACACTAAAGAACGTTATTTTGCTTAACATTATTCATCTGTTTTTACCTTAAAACTCCCTTGGCCATTTGAGGATACTATATTGATCCTTGATTGATTACAAAAACGTATTCCTACTATCTGAGAAACAACAGAACCCCTCTTACAATTTCATTACAAAAGTTTTTAATGTAAGCCAACCTAAAACACCACATCAAAATGGCAGGCAAGAAAATAGGATTTATTTTGATATCAATTGGTTTTTTTTTTTTTTTTGCTTTGTCGCTGTCTCCCGCGTTAGCGAGGTAGCGCAAGGAAACAGACGAAAGAATGGCCC
>JAUTXX010305499.1:0-11644 GCA_032273605.1 Panulirus laevicauda | reverse complement strand
CCTTTTGGTATGTGCTTTTACTTATCTCATTTGGTTGATAATGTTGATGAAACTTGAGATAGCAAGGTCTTTTGATGAGAAATTATCTAAGATGAAATCTTGGAGCTTGGATTCTATATAATGTTGTTAATGGTGGCCAATCTGCTTTTTATAGTGAGCATATGATTTTTGGTGGCTGTATGTGTTGGGTGTGTTTGGTGAAGCACTATCAGCACAAATAAGAGGTCAGAGGAGAATTCATGCAGTGTGTTCCCAGTGGTCCTTGTATGCATAACTGGTGTGTAAAATCTAATGTCTGTTGAGAAATGCTTCTGGAAGTGGTGGGCTGAGAGTTTCACTGGCTGGCTGCATAGGCTGAGGATGCTGAAGAATGTATATAGTTTATGAGAAGTTCACCTGAGGCATCTTAAGTGAAAGTGTTGAGCCACAGTGGATGGTCAGTGGTGTAATTTACACAGAGGCAAGTGATGGATCTGTTGGTCAGGTTCTTACGGAGAGAAGTGTATCTGGAAAGACCAGTAGTTAGACGAGTTATGCAGGTGGTGAATTATATCTAATTATGTGTTGTAAAGCTATATTTTCAAGGATGGCAATCTAAGTGTATTGTCACAGAATGTGATCTTTTCTGTGCACTGAGTGGTATTTGTGGATGGGATGTTGAGGTCTGTAAGTGTTATGAACCCTCCTTCTTGTCCTTGATATCCGTCTGGTCTAATCAGAGAGGATATCTAGTAACCTAATATTGTACCAAAACTGATTCATACATTTGAGTCATACCTGTATATGACTACAATGACCATGAAGGAACTTCTGGATTCCTAAAATCCAGTGTGAACAATGTGAACAGATGAGCATGTATAACAAGAAAAAAAATCTCATTGGACTGTGGAATAAAAAGGAAACTAGGTTTACAGTTATGACTGACTGACTTCTTTATCTCTGACATGCATAAGAAGTAACTACGTAAGTTAAACCACTTACATGAGATCAGTCCTCTTCCACTTTTTGGGATCAGCTACAGTTGGATATCTAAATCGAATAGCATCTATCTATAAAAAGAAAAAGTCAAAAATACAGGAGAAAATGGTATTAATCATAAATTCACAGACTTAGCAAGACTTGTTTGACATAGAAAAATCTGAGTCAAAAACTATCATATCACCAAAAATATATTTTCAGCAAAATCTAAATTCTGTACATCATTCAGTTAGAATCAATTGAATTTCAAAATAATTCTTAAGCTTCTCCTGAATCTAATAAAATGTATTCCCTTGGACAAAATGTCTACCAATACTTTAAATATATGAACGGCTTTCTTTCCCCACAGAAACCTGACTTTCTGAGTGTTTTGTCACTTTTTTGAGCTAATTTATCACTTGTTAACACATCATGGTGGACTTTTGGCATTATCCTCACCCTTCAAGCATTGAACATTATGTTCTGACAACAGAAAACAAAATCTCACATAGAAATTTGAAATCAACAATATTGAAAGTTAATAAAATCAATCATTCTGAGTCAACTTCAAACAGCCACAGCAATTTAAAACCAGCATGCCACAAATGCTTCATCCTCTAAGTATCACAAAGGGATCTAAATTCTGGCACATCATCATGATTCTGCTTACAGCTACTCCTTGATTTACACTCAATCCATTTACACATTTTGACTCCACAATCAAGACAAAGTACACTGATGTCATAATATCTTCCTATTTTCCACTTACCCCATTAATTAAAAAAAACATGTGAAAAATGCTCAAATTTGAATGCCTAACTGGGGAGGCACATTAAATGACCAACAATGCCAGGTAAGAAATGCATTTACTTCAACAATTTTTTCCTACATTTTTCAAAAAAAGTTTATCAATTCATGTATTAAATAAGAATATACTGAAAAGAACTGTGTTGAAAAACTATATGAAAAGTAGAATTTACCACATACGGGAAGGGGAGATGGAATACAAGAATGAACCAAGCAAGGAGTGCACATCCTCCTCATAGGCTCTGGTTGGGGTGTCTGAATGTGTGAGGATGTAACCAAGATGATAAGAAAGGAGAGACAGGCAGCATGTATGAGAAAAGGAACGTGGAAGTTCTGGCTGCGAGTGAAACAAAACTCAAGGGTATTGGAGTAGAATGGTTTACGAATGTCTTAAAGGTAAATCAGGGATTAGTGAGAGGGCAAAACCTCAGGAAGAGGTAGCACTACTGATTAGGCAGGTATCATGGAATAAATGTAGGGAAAGTTGAGCTCCAGAATGTTAAGGGTAAAAATGAAAGTGGATTACAAGAGATGGGGGATTGTCAGTGCTGATCCATCTGGCCTCAAGAGGAATGGTGGAGATGCAAGTGTTTTGGAAGCAGCTGACGTGTGTCAGCAGTTGTGGTCCTAGATATCAGGTATTACTAATGGGTGTTTTAAATGCTTCAGTGAGCAATGTGGCAGTTAAGGGTATGGGAGTCAACAGGGTGCCCGCTACTGTGAATAAGAATGGTGAACATTTTGTAGACGTGCTAAAAAAGGATTGGTGATTGGTACTACATGGTTAAAACAGGAATATCGATAGGTGTACTTGAGAGAGTATAAAAGATGGTCAAAGGATATCATTGGATTACATTCTGATTGATAGGAGTACAAAAGAGAGACTCTTGGATGTGAATGTGCTTCTGAGAGGGGCAGCTGGTGGGACATATGGCCAATATCTAGTGGAGGCAAGGTTGAAGACTTACAGAAACTTTCAGAAAACAGAAAATGATACAAGTGGATAAGTGATGTGAAAATAAGTGAGCTTGGAAAACAAACCTTGAGAAACTGAGGGCAGAATGGCAAAAGGTGAAAGTAAACAAAGCAAGGGGAGTGGGTGAGGAATGGGAGGTATTTAGGGAAGCAGTGCTCGCATGTGTGAGAGAAGTGTGTGGCATGTGGGAGGTGGGCTGGCGAGAAATGGTATTAAGTGATGGGATGATGAAGTAAAACTGCTCAAGAAAGAGAAAAGATTGGTGTACTGACAATACTTACAAGGAAGAAATACGAACAATTGGGAGCTACAGAAGGGAATGCTGCAGGGCCTTGAAAAGAGGGCAAACAAAAATTGGGGTGAGTGAGTACCAGCACACTTCAAAGAGAATAAGATGTTTTGGAAGGATGTTAATAGTATGAGAAAATGAGAGAACGAATGGGAACATCAATGAATCAAGCAGATGGGGAATTGATGATAAGAAGTGATAAGATGAGGAGACAAAAGTGATATCTGAATGACTGATGAATGTGTCTTATGATAGGGTGGAAGGTGAAGGGTGTTTAGGTAGAGGAGGTTTGTGAGATTTATGGCTAATGGTTTGAAGAGAGGAGAGGAAATGAGGCTAAGTAGCTGGAGTGGATGGTACTGCAGATGAATTTCCTAAGAAAAGGGGATGGTTGTGTTGAAGACTGGTTAGTCAGGATTTTTAAAGTATGTATGGATCACGGTGAGGTGCCTCAGGGTAGCATTTTCTAGTGCCACTATAGAAAGGCAAGGGTTCCACAGGTGAGCATTCAGATTACAAAGGTAAAAGGTTTTGTGTGTTCCTGGTAAGATATATGAAAGGCTGGTAATTGAGATGTTGGTGGCATGCAGAGAGATCATAATGGAAAGGAACAATGTGGTTTCAGGGGTGGGAGATGATATGTGGATCTGGTCTTTGCAATAAAGAATATGTACAAGAAAACAGAAGGATTTGCATATGGCATTTGATCAGGAGAAAGCCTATGATGAGGTTGACAGGAATGCTTTGAGGAAAATGTTGCTGATATATAATGTGGGAGGAAAGCTGTAAGAAGCAGTAGTTTTTATTGAGAGTAAGGCATGTGCACAGGTTGGAAGAAAGGAGGAAGAGTGGTTCCAAGTGCAGGTGGGTCTCTGGCAGGGGTGTGTCAAGCCACCATGGTACACTACTTACTTTGTTTATGCATGGGATGGTGAGAAAGGTAAATGCATGGGTACTGGAAAAAGGGACAGGTATGCAGCCTGGGATGGGATTGTTATTTGCTGATGAAACACCACTGGAGGCACACTCAAAAGACAAACTGAAGGTGGTGTCAGAATCAAGGAAACTTGAGTAAATGTGAATAAAACCAAAGCTATCATTAGTAGGGGTGTGAGTCTGAATAAAGAAAACTTGGAGGAAGTGGGATGTTTTAGATAGCTGGGAGCGGTCATGGCAGCGAATGGAACCATGGAAGTGGAGGTGAGTCACAGGGTGGGTGAGGGGGCAAAAGCTCTTGGATTATGGAATATGTGGAAAGAGAAATCCATATCTGGGAGTGCAAAAATGGTTGTCTGAAGGTATAAAAGTTCCAAAAATGTTGTATAGATGCAAGGCGTGGGCTACAGATGAGAACGCACAGAGGGGGATGGATGTGGTGGAAGTGAAATATATGATAAAAATATATGGTGTGCATGAGTAATAATAGGTAATCAAGAAGTGTGGTGGTGAGAAGAGTATAGTTGTGAGAGCTGAAGAAGGTGTGCAGAAATGGCTTGGACACGTGAGCAAAATGTGTGAGGATAGGATGACAAAGAGGAAATGTATGACAAAACTGGAGGGGACAAGGAGTAGAGTCCAAATTTGAGATGGGAGGATGGAATGAAAAAGATTTTGAGCAACTGGGGCTTGAACATGCATGGGATAGAGTGAATTAGAACAATGAGGTGTGTGTGTGTATACTACCCAAGTATTCTCTCCATGTGGTAGACAGAAACTAATAAGGGCAAGAGCAATGGGCTGGATGTTCTTCCCTCCTGTATTACTTTCCACTTTCCAAAAGATGTAGCCAAGCAAGGTCTATTCATTTATCATCACTCACTCTATTAACCTTCATACCACACATTGTCCTCAGACATTTCATTCCCAACACGTTCACCCTCTTCCACACATTCTCATCCATCTAACATCATTGGAACTACTGTATCTTTAAACATACCTATCTTTGCCCTCATAAAGAGTGACCTCTCTTTCCACACAATCCTCAATGCTCCTAGAACCTTTGCCCCCTTAACCAAGCAATGACTTACTTCAGCTCCCCTATCCACACCCAAGTATAGTATCTAGATCATTACACTTCCTCCAAATTCTCTCCACTTCAATTCACAATCCAAATAACCACTCTCTTTACTGCTAAACCTAGTAACAATGCTTTTATTCACATTTATTGTCATTCTCCTTTCACGCACTCTCTCAAACTCAGCCACCCACTTACTTGAAACTGCCACCATTGCCATGTCACCAGTAAAAAACAACTGACTTACCTCCCAGGCCCCCAAAGCCTCTAAACAAAATGCATACTTGCTCCTCTCTCTTCTAAGACCCCTGCATTCACCTTCCTCAACCCATCAGCAAACATTCCCAGCCTCACTTGATTGAAACCAGCCACTGATCTTCCTCTCAACCTACTCACCCACAAGCCTCACTCACATGATAAAAACTCCTCTATGCTTCTAACAGCTTTCCTCCAACACCATGTATTTGCAACACCTTTTATAAAGCAACTCTATCAACCCTATCATTTGCTTTTCCAGATCCCTAAATGCCACGTTCAAGTCCTATTATGTCAATGTCTCATTTGGATTTGCCTATGTCCAAAGCTTTGATCACTGCAACCCCCTAATATCCCAACAGGTGTAAACAGACAAAGGCAAGGGATCCACTTTTGCCAATAAATAAGTAGTACAGGGGTAAAGAAAAAAGTCTAATGTCTGGGTCAATCTTATCTCCTTTTTGCACAAATGTTCACTCAGGGTCTAATCTAACGCTAGAGCTAGAGAAAATACATTCTGTTAGCTCAGTGAAGAGAACCCGTGACTCTCTGGTAGGTTAAAAACCACCTTTTGAAAAACGATATTCTAAGTATCTGTCATACGAACTCTTCTCTGCCTGTTACTACTTCTCCATTTGCCACATTCACCAGTATTCCCATTTGCTCTCTTGTTTTCCTCACACCTCCTCCTTCCAAAACATTTTCTTATTCTCCCTGAAGTCTACTGATACTTGTTCACCTAACTCTCATTTCCCCTATTTTTCTGCCCCAGCACCTTCCTCTTGGCAAGTCAGCTTTTTTACCTTGCACATCTTTCAATCACTTGCACTCCTTCCCTGTATGTAATGCCCATAAACCTCTCTTTTTCACTCACAACTTAAATTCGTCATCCACCACCCAATACCCTCTTTCATGTGACCACCTCACACCTTATGCATGCTACACACTTCTCTCAAAAATCATTGCTGCTTCTCTAAATACCTCCCATTCCTCAACCACTCCTCTACTGTTGTTTAACCTCACCTTTTGCCATTCTACACTTAATCACTCCTAACATATCTTCACTCAAGACTCATTTCCTAGCTTATTAACTTACACCACCCTCTACTGACCCATATCATTTCCTCTTTTCCAAAATTCCACAACAAATTTTCACCCTTGCCACCACCATGTAATGATCAGGAATTCTACCAGCTGCTATGAGTCCTTTTTTTTCCTATCAATCATCATGTAATCCAACAGTGCCCACTAACTGCAATCCCATCTACTCCTACCGCCCTGCCACACTTCATTTTACACAACGCTTCTTCTAGTTCCTCTCTTTCAACCTAACCACTCACTAAGACTGTTGCTCCACATAACACCTCATCCTACACACAGTACATCTGTCTCCCTATCCTCTAGCCATCTAAGAAATATAATAGTCCTTTACTAAACTCATTCCATCTCTTTTTACCTCATCTTAATCTGTTACATCCCCATCTACTCCCTTCAGTGTCACTCCTATTTGTTCTCTTGTTCTCCTCACCCTATTCATCTTCTTCACAGAAATACTCTTATCCTCCCAGAAGTTTATGGATACTTTTTCAACCCATCTTTCATTTGCCCTCTTTTTCAGTTCCTTTAACTCTTTCTCAACTTCCAACAACTTATATATCTCTCAATCACTCATTTAGCCCTAAAATATTCCCAAACTGTTCTTCCCCTTCCTCTTCAACTGAGTTTTACTCAGAGCCAGAGCATCTACGTTCCTCTAATCAAATATAGCTCTTATTCCCTCCTTCTTCTCATCCTGGTTACACATACACACATTCAATTGACACCAGCCTAAGCCTTCAAACAGATATCCTTAATTGGCTCTTTCAGCTGTTTGTTTGTTTGTTTTTCAAGGCAGATATAATCCAATAAGGAGAGGGTTTCCAGCCCCCTACTCCTGTCCCTATTAGCCACCTCTCTTGATAAACACAAGATTTCTTCATATGTAGTTTCTTACTCCTATGTCCCAGGAACAGAAGATGGAAATCAACCTATGAATATCAATACATCCCAAAAGATCAAACACTTTTCTTTTTACACCATTCAAGCAACACAACATCCTATATATTTTCAAAGCTTGAGTTTGAAGCAAAATGCAGAAAGCATCAGACCCCATAAAAAAAGAGCCTAACCTTCCAAACAGAGATATTACCATATAGCTCATGCCAGTATTGGTAACTTGACTCCCTAACATTATCCTTATACAAACTTGATCTGACTAAAATTCTTAGTGATGCTCTTTGACAGTACTTTTTTAACTACATGGTTTTATAAAATAGAAGCTTAGTTATGGAAGGTCTAAAACAGTCAACTGAGCACACTCACCATCTGGGAAGCTCTGGTTTGATTTCCTGAATAGCCCTCAAAGGGCATTCCAAGCAGACTTCGATCACCTTCCCACATGGATTTCTGAAGACGAAGATGAAAGAATTTTGTTAACACTTATTTTCTAGAATGGGAACCATAAGTGTAAACATGGTTGAATTAGTATAAAGTTAGCAAGAATGAAGAGCAGATATGAGTATTTTGGAACAATCATCAAAATGAGGTTTCATGGAACACTTGCCACCTGCATTCTACCATAGTTACTGGGACTGAAACAAGAATGGCTGAAAATATTGTCTGAAAAATATCAGAAACAACCGTACTGAATTCCATGGCTAAAAGCGAAATTTTCTTGAAGTTGTAAGTCAAGTTCCTAGTTAAACCTTTTCACCAAAGGCCTAACAGGCAAAATCCAACCTAGAGTTATGGGTCTTTTGTTAGTCAATTTTTTAGGTGCTGGGAAAAAAGTTTTCAAAATTCATGACTTAAATTTTTCAAGTTATGACCAAAACTATGATGCAGGTTACAGTGTGACTCTCAGTGACAAACAAATGAACACATGACAGACAACAATGACAATGATGAACAAAGCAATCCCTAAGTATTTGACATGTTACACTGGCAATACAAAACTTGAATCAATTGCATAATGGGAGAAAAGAAATTACAGTAGCAACAGGTAGGATAATCTATATGCTGCAATTGTAGGGAATACTAAGAACATTCTATAAAAATGGAAGAGCGATTAAGGAGATATATTGCTTGGAGGTTACTAAATTTGTGCCCAGCACTAAAGTTATGAATCATGATTGCTACTTTTATTCATTATGCATTTTACTTTCAAATACCTAATAGTGAGGATGGAAAGCTTAAGTTCTTGTTGACAAGCACACACAGAATAGAGGATACTGAAATCTAAAATTTCAGAAAAAAAAGGAATGGGTTATGTGGGATATATGTAACAGTGGGCATGACATGAACATACACATTTTTGTCACCATGATGCCTAGATGGAAGAAAAAAAAAAAATATTTTCATAAATAAAGATAATGAGAGAATCTGTGTATGATGTAGGGGTTATGAGATACTTCAACGGGGCACAGCACATCAGATTATTCTTTCTATCTTTCAAATCTGTTTGTCATTCCTCCCTTAGCAATATAATGCTAAGAACAGACAACTGAGCATGAGAGGACAAACCCTTACTCTAGCTAGTTCCCTTCTTTCCTTTAGAAAGCAATATTACATGAGAGGACTTCAATCTTCCAACCCTTAAGTGTCTTCTATAACCCACATAAGACATGGGTTATCATACATTACTTACTATGAACCCCGAATAACATTGGGTCACAGTGTGACATTATATTACAAATTCATAGAGCAAAGCTAAGTTTTCAAAGAGGCAACAGATTAAAAAAAATCAATTTCCATTTAATTTTCTTTTAGATTGATAATATTTACTGAAAGGTTTCTGAGGTATAATGCCTTTCATAAGGATATCAAAGTAAAATTATATTAGATTCTTATCTTATTCCAGCTACTGAAAGTCAACTTATAAAAGACATCAAGTTTTCATATTCTTAATAAGTAAGGTCTATCAAACTTCAAAATTATAAAACAAGCAGTATACAGGAAAATAACATCAACAAACATAAATATTACACACCAAAATTAATAAATCTACTTTTGGAGTGATTAACAAAACATTCATCCCAACCCCATCCCAATTCACCATTACCTCCCTCAATCCTTTACCAGCATTCTCAGTACCAATCACTAAATATCACCTGCCTTATCAGTGAATTAGCAACAAATGCTGAACCTAAGAGTCTAATTTACATCATGATAGTGGCATTACGATGGTAAGCTGTTTGTGGTGTGTATAGTCTATCATATGTTAATTACACTTTGGAAATTTTTGGTCTGGAATGGAACCCTCTTTATAACATGGGTTTCAAACCTAAGACATTCTGCTAGATCTAAAGATCACTAGGAAAGTGGCCCCATCATCCAGTGAGAACCCAATATTCTATTTCTGATGACTTGAGATGAGATATATGAATGCAGAAGAAAAGGCATCCACTAACTTTCCCAAGCAGTCAGCAGAAAGCCAAAAGACACTGATGATATAGTTTAGCTAATACACTGTGAAGGCACATGAAAAGTGTATTAAGACTATGAGGGTGTTACATTTGTATGTAATGACAGTTTGGGGGTGAGTAAATGAAGAAAATTAAAAGCAAACGGTGACAAACACAAGGTTGTGAGGTGCAAGGGGGTGGGGAACATTAGCATAGGATGCCGCAGAGTATCTAAAAGGGAAAGACCAGCTGGACATGGAGTGCTACAGCTAACTAAAAGCAGGCCCAGCAGTGAAGAAGCATGGTGGCTAAAGTAAGGCACAAAGAATGTAAGAAAGGAAAGAAAGTGTACGGCCAAAGGCAGGTACATCTGAAGGTACAGTGGTTACAAAAACATTGTGTGGATGCAAAGGAAATAAAGGTGTGTGTGTGCAGGAAACTAAATGCTTGAGGAAGCACTGTAGTACAAGATGGGTTGATTGTGTAAGAAAAGTGATTTTCAGAATTATATTTGGCAGTAAACAAAGTCCCATTCTGAGGACCAATCAATAATGCTGAAATGGGGTGGGCAGATGGAAATCAAGATGAGGAGAGAATGACAAAGGAGACCTATGAATCAGAGGCAGAGAAAGCAGGGAAAAAGGGAACATATTGAAGAAGATGGAATAACCGAGTACAGGAGGCTATCCAAACCTACATATTCATGAGAGTAAAAGCTGTGCATTGGATGGAGAATTGGAATGATATTGTATATGGCTGACAACGTGATGTTAATGGGCTGAACCAATGCAAACAAAGAAGTTAATATAAATCATGGAATAGTCTGTGAGGCTTGGCTGTGGATGATAGACTCTAATTTCAGTAAGTCATATATGAGAGACTGTTGTGCTTGAATGATGTCCCTGTTTGTCTGCTTCTGACTCTCAATTCTGAAGGCATGAAAAACAATTTGGTACCAGAAAATATGTTCAGCTTACCCCTTGAAGTCCTGATGCTCCAGGAAGAGCCTGTGCTACAAGGTCTTCCATAGTTTGTGGTTGATTGGTAGGCCTTATCCCCTGAGGATTAAACCCTGTTCCTGCAGTTTCCCCTGATAAACTGCCACCAGAATGATCACCATGTTGAAGAGAATAATTCAAACTGGGGTCAGGGTCTTTTGACTGAATAGATTCTTTGGTTTCTTCAGCTTCAGAATAATCCTCCTGAGGTTCTTCTTTTACAAGAGGATCATCCATCACCAACTGGAGGGTTAAGTTAGTGTTACATATCTATAATACATCAAGCATGAGTATACATATAACCTATAATCAACCAATTCAAATCCTCTCAAAGCACTGTTGCTTTCCAAGTTTCATACGCAAAGGATAAAATTGCCTTTCTTAATATGTATATTTCTTTCATTTCCAGCAAACCAGACTTCTTCCATTAAAACAAGCAAATGTATATGTCAAAAGCAAATACAGCAAAAGCTACAAACCATACAAAACAAAGCACTCAAGACAATGAACTAGCAGTCTAACAATCATATAAACATTCAACACCAGTGTAACAAAACAAAAACACTTCCAATACAATCTCAATGTATTATGTTCCACACTTAATCCTTTGCAACACCACTAGACCCTTCCCATCCAAACTGCTTCATAACCAGCTATTAACCACCAAGGGGAAATAAAAACTTTATCCTAGCTTCATGCTTCAGTAACCTGTACTTACAGATTCCCCCCCCCCTCCTCCAAGCAAGCAAAACTGTGTCAAAATATACAAGCTAAAATTACCTAACAAGTAAAGAGCAACAACCCTCCCAACCTTTTATCAAATATCACTCCAGACATACAACATCTGAAACCATACTCCCTGGGATGCACATGTTACCTCTTCTCATATATGAGAAAGGGTAAGCC